>CM026289.1:11619841-11803119 GCA_014851415.1 Cnaphalocrocis medinalis | reverse complement strand
TAATGACTTTATGCAACTTAACGTCGTTAGACCCAAAAGCATTTTAAAAGGCATTAAACAATTGATTTTCGATTGTGTCTGCTGTCTGGGCCTTATGAAGTTAAAGAAAAATAGTTACTGAATCCAAAAGGTGCATTCCATGCCTCGGTTTATGTCTGGCATCGGCCGGGACTTGAACCCGGGCCGCCCGCGTTAGAAGCGGGCATTCTACCACTGAACCACCGATGCCCGAATGTAAGGGATGAAAGAGACATCCGGTAGTTATCAATTTACGTAAGCTGATTGTTTTCATTTTCTGATAAGTTTTGATAGATCAGGGATTCTGTTCCACAATAAACGGATCTAAACACGCGGGAGCGTGTCAAGCCAAGGTAAATAAAAAATTGGCGACTAGGGGAACAAGGAATAATAACAATGACCAGTCTAAAAATAACTAAATTCGGTATGTAGCAGCGCTATAAATGGTAATTAAATTTTTTGTGCAGCTTCAACAAGAAGTAAGTATTCAAAAAACATAAAAATTATAGTCCTTGTTAACAACTGAATAAAAAGACTGTGTGGATAAGCGAAAAAAAATACAGATTAATGAAGAGAGAAATAGAAATTCAAAAACGTTCAACCATTTTAAAAAGTTTTATCTCAAATCACCCCAGGGAATGAAATCCCAAAAATGTTAGCGTAACTCGTAAATATTTCAAATGTAAAAATGGGAAACTTTTTTATTTTGAACATCAATTTGTAACGTCATTTCTCAATCGGGATGCAAGGACATTTAATGTTAATCTGATGTTGGAGACGACTCAGGTGTATAAGTACACCCGAACTGCTCCGCGAACTTGATTTCCTCCTTCACCTGGAGGCCTTTAGCGTATTCTTCGGACATGATGTCCGAAAGATTGTTCACGTCTGTGGGTGCAGCGATTTTCTTCCAAGGATTCGACATGGTATCAGATAAAATTTTACGACTAATACTAGATATCACAGAAATTTTCTATAATAAATAAATTAATTATGTAAGTAAAAGAGATTCTTAGAACTATTTCACAATATTTTCAACCTCACACAAAGAAGGAAGGAAATATAAAAAAAATGAATGAACAAATGTCACTAATGACGTAAGGAGATGGGGTAGGGAAGATTGGTCTTGAGATTACCACAGATTATTAATATGGAAGATACATTGAATCAAAGATTTTACACTATAACAAGATGGTGTACTATGAAAATGAATGCAATGTTAATTTCGATTCTATGCAGTGAGAATAAGGATTACTTTGAAATGCCAAATCGCTTTACAGAAAATCGAGCCGAGCGAGATGTCAATCTGCAGGAATATGTCTTTGTCTAATGGGTTGCCATCATAAAAAAAAAAACCTTTGTGGTATAACTTACGCAAAGTTTATATTTCTTCTTCTGGGGAACTTTCAAAATATTGAATAATTTAAAGGAATGATACGTTGGAATTAATAATGTCTTTTTTATTTTTTTAATTTTTAACCATGATAAACGACTAGTTTTATGTAAGAGTCGGTGATATGGTAGTTTTAATTATAATAAATATGCAACACTTGGCGTCTGGACATCACCATTATGGCCGGCGGCAAAAAATAATTTGAAAGATTATATTATTGTGGCGACAAAAATAAAGTGTAAAAATTGTGCTTATTTATTTAATAATGGTTCTCACTTGTTGTGTGATAGGATGCAAAAGTGAATCATATAAAGGTTGCGGTGTATCTTTTCATAGTAAGTATTTAGTTAAAGTTTTATTTTTGCATTGAGTAGGGTGTCCATTTCGCTTGTCATCTAAAGACCTGGATTTTTTACTGTTTCAGATTTCCAAAGAATGAAGAAATTCAAAAAAGGTGGCTTACCGTCATACCGGGAATAATCACTAAACATTCAGCTGTTTGCGGGTTGCACTTCACAGGTGAAGATTTCAAGACCCATCCTGGCCGCATCACGGAAAATGTTGGAAGTTAAGGCTGTACCTTCCATCTTTCCCGTTGTAAGTATTTCCGAATTGGGTTAATAATGTTTAAAGGTAACTTTAAAAATGTTATTAGACAGAGGTGACTAAAAATAATGATGACAATGTGAAATTAAACTTGAGTGAGACATGTAAAGCAATATAAATTAATATTTTGTTAAATTAAATAATGCTTTTATAAAGACACCGGGTTTTCATTTATTTCAAATTTGCATTAGAGATATTTGATCCCCTAAGATCAAGTCTACCTGTTACTGGGATCAAGTCTCCCAGAATAGGGGACACTTGATCCTTTTGGAAACTTCTGGGAAAATGCAAAAAAAATATATATGAAGCACTAATAAATATAATAATCAAATAATGAGGAACAGTAGTTAACAAAATTGCCTACCTATGTACGATTTGTTTTTATAGAACTAACAATGGGGATCAACAAGAGTCCCCAGTTTCCCCAAGAGTTTGTGAAAAAAATTTAATTTTAGTCAATATTCTTGCTCCATAGAACCTTCAAATCGTAAAGTATGTACGTTTGTATGAACAATACGCTATGGCCGGTTAAATGTGCCGCAGAGTGTATTATTATAGGTAGGTAAATAGAAAATCTAATAGGGCTAGCACAAACTTTTCGAAAAGTCGGTAGTCTCTTCGTATCGTACGTATACATAATAAGGAATTTTAATTGGAACTTGTGTTTTTTTCATACAAAATTGCTCATAAATAATCAAACGATACTTTGAAACGTTCGTGCTAGTCCTTCTAGTTTGAATGGGCTTCACAAGTTTCCTAGAGAAAGCGATGTCCGACTCCCACGTGGGTGGACTGAGTTTGACAAACAATAATTGTAATCGAAAATCTAAATCGTGTGGTCACCTTATTAGAGTAGGACCCCAATCAAGTTAAAGACATCTCACGAGGCTCGAATGCAAGTAATGAGTACGCCATCTAGTTATAGTGTAAAATCTTTGCATTGAATTGGGAAGATAATTGGAAGATAACGCAATCATAGAGAAAAAATATATTTTAGTAATGGCAGTGGGTGTGAGTATTTCTTGTATAAAATTAATTATTTAATTCAATGATATTCCACCTACAATGGACATAGCGCGCCATACAATAACCAAGCGCGAAGATGGCACATGCTCCTCACCTTATTATGCTTCAACTAATCTTAGTAGAAGATCCGAACTTAAGTCGACCTTCACCGAGCTGATAATTGAATGAAATATCCTTTATGACAAATTTTATATACTAGAAAATATATTAAAAATAGGTTTGCTAAAAAAATCCTGGACAGACTATTTTAATTAATTTTTAAAAATAATATTTAACTAAATTTTGCAACATTAAGATATAATAAGAAAATTTTCATTCTTACTTAAAGTATAAAACGTATAGAATGTGCCGCCATTGGGTTGTCTATTATTTACCTGGACAGAGTACTCGGTTGTCAGGTATAAACAGGTATGTCGATGGCAGTTACCCTTCACTTGAAATGATAATAAAAAAAAAATTATACCAATGTAAGCGCTCTTTTAAGAATGAAAACTTTCTTATTATCTTAATGTTGCAAATTTAGTTAGTTATTACTTAAAAAAAAAAAAAGAAATAGTCTGTCCAGGATTTTTTTAGCAACCTATTTTTAATATATTTTTCTAGTATATAAAATTTGTCATAAAGGATATTCATTCAATTATCAGCCCGGTGAAGGTCGACTTAAGTTCGGATCTTAGACTATCTGTGTATACACTGCTGTTTTACAAACCTGCATGTGTAAACATCTTGACAGTTAAAGCAGTAATGTATAACTACGTGTCAATCGAAGCTGCATAAGGTGATTTACGGAAAAGTTCAGAGCAAGGAATACACGGAGTCGCAACGCTTATTATTTATTTCATCTACTATAGGTATTTTATCGGTTTGCGTGCACTCATTTGAATTTAATTATATTTTTATATGTATATACAGGGTGTATCTGTGAACGTTTACATCCCTTTAGCCACGTGTTCTACCAACCATTCTGAACAACATTTGTGCTATGACTTTTGAAAATTCGCATAAAAATTTTTCATCTTTCCATACAAAGTCGGTCACATGACTTGGTCATTTTGTATGGGGAGTCAAAAAATTTTTCGAAGAATTTGGAAAAGTTGTTGAACAAATGTTGAAATGTCAGAATGGTTGATAGAACACGTGGTTAAAGGGATGTAAATGTTCACAGATACACCCTGTATAGGTAAATAAAATTACTTTTTTGTGCGTAATAATTTTATTTTAATGATATCAATGGAAAAACTGGAACCTGAAAACTTTCCATTACAACTAACTTGCGCTACTTCTCTCTCATAATCTCATGGAAGTAGGTAGTGGAAAGCTAAAAAAAAACAGTTATCGTAAATTAGTTAGTAACCTGCCATAATCTCGCTCGGGTGAAAAAAAACTAATAAAAGAGCGACTCCATAGTTATCATTGACACCACGACTAATCAAAAGTATGCCTAGCATAATTTTCAAGTTCCGTTTACAAGGCGCAGATGCGAAGTCCATTGTAGGTGGAATGTCATTGATTTAATTGAATGAAAACCTTTTGAGTATAAAGTTTAGCTTAGCCGTGGCCGTGGTCGTCAAATTGCGGCTCGCGGACGTTAGTAGATTCCTTTAAATAATAGTAAGTACACATCCGTACTTCACATATAATGCGGCCCGGACCTTAGTGCTCACTTTGTAATGTGTGGCTCTTGAGCAGTAAAGTGTGACGACCGCTGGCTTAGTGCATTCAACCAACTGGTTGACTGCTCTAAGCCTTGTCACAATACATAAAAAAAGAAAGTAGAACGACCTCTACTTTCTTAATGTATTGTGACAAGGTCCTAAAGTGTATACACATTTTTGGAGTTGACTGTACATGATATTATCAAGTAATTTTTGTTGGCCCTTGGATCCACCTAGTCTGAACAGCCCTGACTTGGGTCTTTTCTTAATACAACATAAAATATTTTCCCAGGATACATAAAATCAGAAGAAACATGGTAAAATTAAAACTAAATCAGTTGTTTTTACTTATTTATTAACCCTAGCATTTACTTCGTGGTTTTTTTGCCGGTCTTGACACTCGCCTGCTGTGCCTTGAGGACCTTCACAATCTTTTGTTCCTCAATGAGGAAAGCTCTGACGATGCGCTGTTTGACACACTTGTGGCAGAGGACTCCTCCGTAAACACGCTTTACGGTCTTCTTGCGGTAGCAGAGGCGGGAGCGCTCGGCAGGCCTGGCGGGCTCAATACCACGGAGTTTGCTCTTGCAGTTGCCACATCTCGGGATCTTCTTGGGCTTCTTGACGTACTGATAGACTAGACGACCACCTGGCGTCCGAACTCTGGAAAAAGCACATAAAAATTATATACTAATTTCAAAATGTGCGATACATCTTTAAATTACATTGTTGGGGTGAGTAACAAGTTACAAGCAGAAGATACAGCAAATCGGAACTAGGATATTAATTAAATATTCTCAGTAGAACGTACGGCGCTGTTGAGTCTGGCTTCATGCACAATTTAGTAATTCCAATACTCAGTTGATTAAAGATTAAAAGATTGTTGAACTGTAAAACTGGCTACAGCACAATAACATGTTTACGTTTCTGACACTTTATCTAGTTCTAGATTTAAGAATTTCCAAGGTGTTACAAACTTACAGCTTATTATTTAAAATAGAATTCAACAATGCGGAATATAACCTGAACTTTACCGGGAACGGCTAGTTATTATCATTGATGTTTGTAGGTTATGTATGACTGAATACAAAATTGTTTTACAAAAGAAACTCATATGAATACATCGAACAAATTAATTCCAACAATAGGGACATAATATGAATAAGTTTTCCGTATGTAAAATACTCACATTCTCCTTTGATTTGACTTAGTATTGTACGACAATCGTCGTCTGAATGTAAGTCGCTGTACCATTTTGGAGCTGAAATATAAACGAAATATTAAGTAACAGGTTTATCACACACTATTTCACTTAAATTACGATTGATTTATATTCATTAAAGTCTGATTGTATTAGATTTTATTAAAAATTCCACACAAAACATATTTCGCCAACCTTTTTGACAGCTGGTTGACAGGAAAAGAAAAACAGATTGGGAAGGTGGCAACACCGCTGTAGAACAGATTAAAAATATTCTGAGGTTATTATTTAAATCTTAGTACACATGCATGATATTTAAGACTTTAGTTTTACATGACGTTTGTAGAGGGCGTAATAATCTGTCAATAAAGTCGTGAAAATTCTTGAGGAACGAGGATCATACGAACTTAGAGCATTAATTATAATGCTCTAAGATTACGAAGTTCCATTGTAGGGCTACCATATTCTATGACCTAAGCGGCAGTTGCGCTTGCGCCATCAATTAATTTCATGCATTTCTTGATGCATTAAATAATAAATAAAGAAGTCTGCATAAATAAAATAACATAAAATATGTAAAATATTTCCTTATAATTTAACAACCATATTATGTGATGTGTATGACGCAACGAAACAATTATTTATTTGTTATTATTTTATTGTTTACAAACATATTAATTCCAAAGCTTTACTGAGAAGTGGCTTGCATCGCTTCTTGAAACATCAATATTATTTTCACCCTGCATATGTGTTTGTGTCTGGTCCTGGTGGTGTAATCTACTTTTTTTGTTACACACATCCATTTTCCATCATTTATGGACCCTGATGTGCTCTAAAACTAATCCTATGAAATAAATTAACTCATCATCATTTCAGCCAATAGACGTGAAATGTTGGACGTAGGCCTCCCCCCTCTGTTCTCCACACAGATCGGTCTTGACTCCTGTGCCGCCCCCAACCTTCATCAAATCGTCACTCAGTCCCTCATATTTAAAATAGGGTCCGCTACGGCTGTGTTTGACTTCCTGTACGTTGCCTCTTCTATATATGAGGACCTTTCCGCCCTTACCGGCTGTTTTCCTCGCAATGTCTCTTGCCCATCGATTTATAAAATACAAGAAACAGCTAGTTAATATTATTCACTACAAGTTATAAAATAAACAAGTAAACAACTAAAATAGTTTATACCAACGGACCCACACGGGCCTTCAGTTTCGAACTTTCGAAATTATTTTTCTTGCCATGTTTAAGGTTATAAGGGCATGTTCACATAAACCATAAACTGTCAAAAACGAAATGCTGGCAACATTTTTAAAGTAAGAAAGATGGCCGCTGCTGTGTAATGTTTGTGGTGATGTTTTTCTGTGTAAAATCCAGTTTTTCGGTTCAAAAGTGAAATAATTTGGATAATGGGTAAGTAAGTTTTGCCTATTTTCATGTTAGCATGCTGAAAGTATCATAGGTTTATCTAAAAATAGGTTACATCAGCTTTCGTTCTCTCAACATTGATCGAATGTCTTCTGAAGGCAGACAGGATCATAATTTGTTGTTTTTTCATCTGGAACTTTATTTTCGTTTTCTTCTCTTTACAAAACAGTGTTTTATTTTGAATCTATCCGATTGAAGCTACAAAGAGAATACATATGGAAGTTGCCAAGTTTATGTTTATTTACTTATTTCCATATGAATGAAGTTCTTAGTCTGAAATGAGATAATTTTGTACTTATTAAAGATAATTCTGAGTTGTGTCGCCCGTACCATCCCACCCGTACCACATAGTAGGTACAAAAGTACATAATGCTTGTTATCTCACACCATTCAGATGTTTTCACTATCGGATGTCAATTTGTCAATAGGGCAATGTGATTGTACTGAGAATCTCATGTAGTTTTACTATGAGTTGTGTCATTGTCCTTTGCCATTTATTAACTTATACACATTTAATGAATATAAGTACACCTACAGATTTAAAACTTGATTGTTTACACATTATGTCCTATTTGGTTTTTATTTATTAACAATAGTTTACAACTTGTACTTCTTTCTAGTATAACTTGTCCTGTTCAGTAACCTAGCCTTGGTTAATTATCTAATTCCATAAATTTAAGGCTAACAATATTTAATATGGACATTGCTAAATTTTGTTGTAATTTTTTTCTGCTGTTACATGGTGGCTTATAATGAAGCTGTCCTCTATCATAATATGAGAATATACCTGTCACATTCAAACAAAAGTACTCACAGCCCGTGTAGAAGGCAGGCGAACTCCGATTCCGTTGTAATGCCTGCTGCAAATTAGACCATCAGTTTGTTTGCATTCCTGCTCATTGAAAAGATTCTCTATTAAGTTTTTTTTTATATGGATAGTTTTACCAATCTTCAAAGGTAGTAATTCAAACACAACCTGTATTGTGACAAATTTGACCTGAATCCAATAATTAAATCTCGAAATGGCTATTAGAACTTCAAAACCTATTATGTGTTGGTTATCATTGAAATGAATCATAGGATATTTTGGTAGGTACACAAGATTGAATCAATTAAAATGGAATTTATACAAGATTTATTATTACGGACCTACATTTATTTGTAATTTTGTACTTAAGGGTCACAAGTGTTTTACTTCAACTTATGACCAGTGTACTAAATAAAGCTCACAAATTGGGCTATTCTTATGAATTGTGTAAATAAATAATTTGGTAGATATAGGTACTGCTAGGTATTGTATTGTTAGGTATTCTTTGTCACAAAATAAATACAGCGTTATAAATGCATTGTAGTTTCAAATTGTACCAATAGATGGCGCAGTGTGTCCATTGCATCGCGCTAATGTTTCGCTTTTTCGGTTTACTTATTAGCTTCTTATTGTAGTATATAAAATTTATCTCCTTATAAATAGTATAAATGAGCTTAGCAAAATTTTTCTTTTATAACCTTCCTCCAACCATGTTAGGCACTAATTAAATCCCCATGACTGATGCTTAGGTAACTGTTTCACACTTAGGGCCCATTTCCATCCTGGACAGATACTTTTTGCGTTGAACACTTTATGTCTATGTTTGTTCAGCTTCTGGTTGTTTTTTGTCGTATCTATTTGTTTGTGGTATACAACAAGCAAGGCACAGCGAAGCGAGGATACCTCTTATGCGCAAGAAGTGATCTTCGATTCCCTCGTGTTTAACGCGGACCTTTTAATTATTGCATCTGGTAAATAGATAGGTTTTATGTCGTCTTCATCAGCCTGTCGGTTTCCGCGATCAGCTTCAACTCCCGAAAATCAACAGTGTTTTAAAAAAAACATGTTAATTTCACGATTGCGCTGGCGAACGGTTACATTTTCCTGAGTATATAAAAGTAATATGTATGTGAAATCATACAAAATGTTTATTTAGTCAACTGAGTAAAAGCTCTCCTCTGAGTTGCGCCCTGAAACGCTAACTCAGAGGAGCGAAGATTATAGTATCCTAACATATTATTATTAGTTATTATTACACATCTAAGATAAAATATAGATACACCATTACCGTGAGTGACGCTCTTAAACGAAAATACTTTACGGATACATACAGCCTTCTCAACTCATTTTACCCCGCCTTGACGCTATATAGGTGTAACATTAACTTAATTCCCTGTCATATACAAATCGTCGGATCCAATTTGGAATCCCATTTTGTGGGTGCCTCTTTATGGGCAGTTCACGGCGCACACGCATTCGTTATGCGCCATGTTTCATCCGAGGTGTCAGAAATAAGCCTTTATAAAATGCTCAGAGGCGCTTGGTAGTACATAACTATAACCGCGCCGTTCCGAGAAGCGTTCGACATTGAGATGGGTCATTTTGTAACAACAATACCCTGGATTTAAGCTATGGTTGTCAACTACGAAAGTAAATTTTGGGGCTCAAAAGTTTTAATTTTACTTAGTATTTTTAGTGTTCTTCTGTCATTTGTTTTATCATACATCACGCTCTGTACTTTTTAGCCGGTGTACCTTTTTGCTTGCAATTTTTCAAAAAGAGGCCGGTTTAAATCCGAGTTTCTGTCTGTAGCGTACAACTGCTGCACAAGCAGAACGTTTTGCATTTTATTTCGAACAATAAAGAGGTTTATTAGATCAGGAATTATGAGACAATGTCGGTTTAAGCTTGCATCTAAAGCGAATATCATAAATAATAACCGCGCCCTATTTGGAAAAATACTATCACGAAAGAACGAAAAGTTATTTTTCGCAGTGACTCACGATCAGCTAATTAAAAGTTGGCGTCAAAGTTCACAGCTTCCGATACCCTTGTAAACAATACGAAATATGTACGTTCTTAGAAATAATTTTTATCAACGGCGGCGAATGAGGTCAAGCTAATTTAGAATTGGAAGTCGAACAAATACACGTGTAGGTATACTGTTTGATATGTGGAACGTTTAACAAAACTAAAATTTAACTTTATTACACAGCTTTCCATAATAGTTTTATGAATGAATTATCACATATCTGTTGTTGTATCTAAGTTGTTCTTATGATAATTTATACTCAAAACACACAAACACGAAATTATGTTGGAATTACCAATATTAGTAACATAATCCACCAAATTAAAAGATGGATTATGCTGCTAATGATAATCCTACACGACGTGATTAACATAAAAATGTAGGCGCGGCATTTTTAAAAATGTCTCCATATTTTTTTTTCCATTATTTACATTAATTTAAATGCCAAGCCTTTAACTAGCAAGTTGTATTTTTTTTTTCAGTTATTATCAAGTAAATACAAGTGCTCCGCTCGCGTGGATTTCTGCTTGCTACTAAAACGTTTTCTAAATAAATTATACCTTATATGTTGCCCGGGCCTCACAGCTGTACAATAAACATAAAAAGTTTCATTCAAATCTGTTCAGTAGATCTCGAGAAATCATTGATTCATGTTATTTACTGTTTGTTATTCGCCCCAAGTTATTTTGAAATAAATATATAAGTATAGATGTATCTATGTGTTTGTTGCTTAACTTAACACACTTACATATTTAACTGAAGAGAGAACTTCTAGGCTAACGCTTAACATCCTAAACCTGTAATCTATCAAGTCTAGTCCAGCTCTTGTGACTTTACAGATGTTGCAGGTGTCTATGGGCGGCGGCAATCGCTTACCATCAGGTGATCCGTCTGCTCGTCTGCCACCTAACACAAAAAAAAACATTTATATAGTAAAAAATAAAACACAATATTAATGTGTGCAAGTAAAACTCAAAACCAGAGACAGCCCTAACGGGTTCAGTGTTAAGTAGACATCGTTTCTTTTTCATTTTTCGTAGCGGAGAATTCGGCCCGAGTCGTGGTGGACGTCACAATAGAAGTAACTGACGTCGCACCAGCCAGATGCGGTTATTGTTGTCTCTTATCCATATTTAGATATACTTTTATTATGTATTATTTGAGCCTAAAAATTCAATTATTTCTTCATGTGTGTGTGTGTTATCATAACCAGTCATAAGTAAACACGCTAGCTTTCTTTTCTTTACCTCTTATTGATAGTGTTACGTACATACATACGGCTTTACGTAGAATTAAAATTTTTGGACTTTGGATAATTCTTATTTCTGAGACGCCAGTGCCATTTTTTCCGGGGAGTAACGCGACCAGACGCCGTCTGTACACGAAGCCGAAAGTTAGAATTGATTGGGAGAGTTTGTTGTTGTTTTTATTCATTCGACAGTTTCGTAATATTGTATTATATAATCGAATCCCACGCATAAAATCCACAACAATGATATATGATAATAATAGAAGTGAGTATATGCGTAAACTGTTCACGATGTAAATTAATTTCACTTAACCGGCGCGTTCACTGAGCCATAACCGGTCGTAGGTCCATATGAGTGCATCCATCTGCATCTGAAAGAAATTCGATTAGCATTGTTATGTGATCTCGACTCGCCCCCCGTGCTCCTTGCGTGACAATCACGGCATCAGCTGTCCAACCCACTACCCACACGCTTGAATACCTAGCCGTAGGGATGCGAGAAGGGAAAATAATCGATTTGAAAAGAATCGATGATTCTTTATTCAATACATTAATTTAAAAAAATAAAAATTGTTGATGTATAAATATTATGTAGTAAGAAATAATAGGTATATTAGATTCTAAGTTTGCTATGCCCTTACAGGGCGTCACATGTTTACTTTTATCAATTTATTTATTTGTAACATCTTGATGTAATTGTGACTTGCAATAAACTATTTGAATTTTGAATTTGAATTTAATAGATTTTTTTATATTATTTCAAATTTATCATCTAATTTAATAATATTTTAATATCTAATAGACACATACAATATGAATCAGCTTTAAAAAAAACTATTTCTTTATGCAAATACTTCATATAAACGGGACTAAACGCGAACTTGTGAAGTTCGCTTGTGACCACGGCTGTTGTAACGCAGTCGAAACGTCAAGCAGTAAGTGCTAGAATGTACTTATTAATTTTCGTCGCGTTTAGTCCCGTTTATATGAAGTATTTGTATAATGCAACGCAAAAGTTTAAAAACATATATTTCTTTATGTTTCAACAATAACAAAATTTAAAAGTAAGATAATAATTATTGGCACAAACGTCCAGTGCTATTTTACCTTTGACAGTTAACTAGGATTGCAAGTATTAAAATTAGTCGTTTAATATTAATAGTATAAAAATGTATAGTAAAAGTTTAGGTTTGTTAAAAATCGATTAATATAAAGCTGATAAATCAATTATAAAAATCGATTATTATTATTTTAGCATCCCTACGCCGCATTCTTCCAAGTGACAACTGTAAATTTAATTCAGCCCTTCCACGCCCTAAATGCAGGTTCAAACACCATTGTACAGCTTAAATGTGCGCCTACATTGATTTATCCTAATAGGTATCTATTAGAATTTATAACTTTTAGTCGTTATCTAAGTCGTTATTTATTATTATCGAGCACCTGGGTCGTAAGCTTTTGTACTGGTTTCTCGTCGGGCATTTATTTGTTTTATTCTTATACAGTTTCTAGTATTGCATGAAGAGATGATAGAGCGATGGTACGTCAGTAAATAAAAACGTGCGCCTTCCAAATGTAACGTCGTAGTCAAGGATTAGAGGACGCACCTCTAGATTTTAAATTCACACTTTTTTTGTACATTTTAGTGCTCTATTATTGGGTATATCTGCTACTAACTATTATGGGGAAACAGACCCACACGTTACGGATAGTTTTGAAATGTGTAACCGTGATTTAGTTGGGCTTTTGCCTCTGTCTAAGGATTGCGTAGAACAGGCGGCTGACGTTAATTAATTACCAGCCTTAGTATTGTAGTAAAACTCCGTTGTTAAAAATATACATTGACAGAAGAAAACTCAAATTCAATTAAAATATAGATAGATATACTTTATTGCACTAAGTGGACAACTTAAGAACTAAACATTACAGAAATTTTATGTACAATTCATATGTAGTGATTTCTATAATATTCTACGTATAACTATGAACTCAAAGATTTAAAAACTTCGTTTCCTAAAACTCGATGCATTTAAATACAAATTGCTTGAAACATGACACGTGAAGTAAGCAATTTGAAATTATTTCGTTTATGTTCCTCACCATTCCATCGCCTCTCCGTATCGAAACGAAAATTCGATTTAATGCCCTCACGTTGAATACGTGAGGCTGTTTCCTTTAGGATATTACGACGTAGAAAGATCACTTTGACCACAATGAAGCTCAACGATTCTTGATCGATATTAAGATTGGCTATTTCGGCTGCGATCGGCTGAGCATTCCCTTTGTTGCCGCTAAAAGCTCCAATCCAAGCGGCTTGTATCGCGTGGTTGCATCTAAGCGTTAATGATTTATCTGATTCATATTAATTCGAGTTCCAGGACCGTCGGAATTGTTATAATTACGTTCGGTAGGCAGATCATATCATCCCGGTTAGATGACATCGCCCGTCTTGGAAATGGATCGGACAAATGGGCTCCGTGTAGCCGTGGGGCGAACATGAAGGCGTTGATGATGATGATAACGATAAATTTATTGAACCCTCAAACGAGCGAGAGGCACAAATTATATTCACATCGATCACGTGAAAAGATTCAGTATAACGCTCAATTTTGTTTACGAGTCATCGACCCGAACAGAAATACTAACATATTGTTGTAAGTACTGCAGAGTTTACAGTCTAGGGCATTACCCCTCTAAAATGAGGTATTTGTTTAACAACAAAGCGCTGTTTAGATTATAACAGCATTCCAGGTTCACTTACGAAATCTACGTGCTAGCAACGCAGTAGCGATCCTTTCAGGATTAATGTATCGAAGTTGAGTGCTGAAAGTGGTAATCTGCCGTTAAATATTGCGACAGTCCTGTGTGAGGCAGCATCGATGAATTTAAACCAGGGTAGGATGTAGGCGTATCGCTAGGGACAGATTTAAATATATGTTACGGTAAATGTAAGCAATCGGTAATTATCTATAATCACCGGTAATTATAGATAATCACCAATGCACATGGTAAATCTAGTGAATATCCATATTACCGGTAATTATAAAAACTTCCACGCGACCGTGGTAAATATCGACATAAGCTCCCAGATAACAATTAAAAACTTGAATCTGCTGAATCTAAGTGCCCTAAAAGTCTTTCTTGCATAATAAATAATATTTTTAGGTTTAAATCCCTAAATTGGTTCAGTGAATGCCAAAAAACATGTTAGAGTATGGTTAGGTATTTAAGGTAGAGGTTAGGTTAGGGTTATTTTTTTTTTATGACCACCCAAAAATACTTAAATTTATTCTGGGTGGTCATAAAAAAATAACCTTAACCTAATTTTTTATGTACCACGAAAGCCTTTCTTACATACGTTGCAAGTACTACAAGTAACCTTGTTTGTGTTCTCTAATTATAATTGTCAGACTTTTATTTCATTATAAATACCTGCTGGTCAATAAACATTGGATTTTTTTTATTATTTTTGTGAAATTATTAACGAAATTTTTTATATTTAAGACTAGAATTGTTTTATTTCATAAACATTGATTCTAATGTTTGATTTACTACATTTACTAAAGGGGTATGGTAATTTTATATAATTGCCGGTAAATGTGATGTAATTTGAAAGTTTTTACAACATTTACCACGAGCACTGGTTATTATGCATAGTTACCGGTAATTATACATAATAACCGCACTATCCACATTTACCGTAACATATACACTAGTGGAGTAGTGACACAGAGATCCCGCGATACTCTGCCCGTGGCCTGAGTTATGGTCCTAGAGCCGAACATAATAGTAAACGTAATTTCAGTGATTACATACGGATAGTATCCAGTCCCGAGCACGTAGGTTGTTGATGTGTGGATATTGCTATGCAATTTGACTTAATGATATTGGCTAGAATAGATGTTATGGGCGCAGCATGTAATGGTATCGTCTATACTTGTAGAGTGGAAATAATATAATGTTTGTGTTAAGGCAGTTTTCTGCAACAAACTATTCCATGGAAGTTGTAACATGATACCCAGTTTACCAGGCTCATTCAGGATGTTTTTAGTTTAAAGTGGAAACGTTTTAGATTTAGCTGATGCCGCCCGAACTATATAGTCGTAAAGAGCCTCGTTTACATACCTTTGAGTTTAATGTTTACGCTACGTAAAGGACGCTTGAATCACACGTGAGATGGGACGATAATCCTGTTATTTATTTTTCCTTCACATTTAATTAAATGTAGGCTTAGCCCGAACACGTCCACTAATACGGATGTTTGGTTGTAGGATTTATTTCGGGCTTGGGCCATAAGTTGCTTCGGTAAATTAAAGCTCTAATTAATGGCCTGTTTCCTGCTTTACTAAGAATGTTAAGGGCTTAAGATTTTGAAGATGTTAATAATTGTTATTCTGTCGAAGTTAATAGTCAGGTGACATTTATTTAGTACCCATTTTTGGTGGTAATTTTTTGTTTTTGTTTGAAATCGTTTGCGGTGTGCAAAACATGGTCTTGATTGAAATTGCGATTGGTTCGGAAAGGCAAGCGATCGAAACGCCTGAGCAGTTGTGTTTTGCAGCGCAGGAGCGCGCTCGGTTTTTGCGGTCGAGTGCAGCACGACCATCGCCGGCAATTTATTCGTACGTGCGAAGAGGGATTGCCTTCCCTAATTGCAGTGTGCGTACTGCGCCGACCGTTTCATTTGCTTCACATTACCTCACGCGTCAAATTTGCTTCTCGGAAATGCACAATTTGACAGTGGGCCTCTTATCCCTAATGAGACTTGATTACTCCGATTTTCTCGACGATACGACGGGCGATAGCGCATCTGATAGATTTATAACGGAAGGATTAGCTAAGATATGTAACGTATTTCAGGTGGAAAGTTAATTGGAATTCCTGGTGAATCCCGTTTTCCACTTAACGCGTTTGTAGGATGCGTTTGAATGTTGATATCTGCTCCTATTAGGGCTCTGTGTCCTGTGGGAGTTGTGGCGCACGTATAAGGCCTCGCAAGGGCCGCCGACTCGCGATCGACTCTGGATGGCGCGGGCTGGAGGTGTACCAGTCGTGGTTAACTCGAGGGTACACGTCGTTTTTTGTGCGGCGGGCGTTGGCGAACGAAATTACCCATCGTTCGGCGCCGCGCGGACGCACCGACTCGTCTTTTTAACGTGGTCCGAGGTCGAATTTTATTATTTTTATTTAACACACCTGCGCCCAGTAATCTGTATTCGACGATCTCCCCGAACGCTTAACTCTTTTTGGGCGTGTTTTTATGTCGGGAACGGCCGATTTATAGCGTTGGAGTTTTGTCGGCCCAAAAGTGTCGTTTAATTTTCGTTGTTGCTTTCGGTGACAATCGATTATGTCCGCCCATCGATTAATATTCTCCCACCCAATTTTCTTATTCAAAGCTCCACTATGTAAAGAAAAGAGTGTATGGAGTCCGTCTAATATACTATAAATAGGAATAATTGTATGCTTTGGGTACCCTGATAAATTTGGGACACAGGGTTAGTTCTAAGTCCTGTCGTTTTATACAATTTGTATTAGTACTTTATGTAAAGATAAAAGATGAATAATAAACCTGTTTTTAAAATTTTACTAAACTTTAAGAACCGATTTTTCCCAAATTAATTTAGGACATCAACTCTAACTTAACATCTAGTTTTGAACGTGTTTTGTTTGTATGCAATTAAAAGAATTGCATTCATCAAATAAATTGCGTAATCCAAAGTAAAAAAAACAATTGTATAATTACTAAACATAACAATAACGGATAATTAATAAAAATAAAATTAATTACAGTATTTAATAGTTAGGAACTAGGTGCTCAAAACTGACCGACATGAAAGTATTAGTTTTAATCGGATGACGTCAGCATTCTGAAACCATTGAGAGTCTGTATCAATTACATCCGTGCTTTCGAATCATTTTAATTGTTGGGCTGGATTTGTGGAAGAAGAAGCACCGTTTTAGACTAGTAAAATCGCTAATTGCTACCTGGCACGCGGCGGAGGCTGCGCCGGCGCCGCAGCGCACCGTGTTCATTATCTAACTCAAGGGTTCTCACAAGTTGCCGCCACGCGGATCTTTACAGCCTTTGATAGGCTCATAAGATAAGAAAAAATAAAAACCGTAAATATGTGACTAAATCCATAAAGAATATTACATTTGTTTATATTAAAGTGAAAATATTAAATTTATTTTAACTGACTTATAAACTATGACGGACGGACGCCTTTTGCCCTGCAGGGGACAGTTATTTTAGTAGTTATTAATTAAATTGAATTTAGACAAACTGATCACCTGATGGTAAGCGATTGCCGCGTCCTGGACACCTGCAACACCAGTAGAGTAACAAGTGCCCTGCCAATCTTTTACCCCCTTTCTGCCCAATTGGGCCCCCAGTAGGTACCCTTACGACATTCACGATGAAGCGTGGGTGTCCCACAGTCATTTCGGTTCACCTATTTTGAGCATTGGATAGATGTATCCATGTGTTTGTTGCTTAATACACTTACATCTTTAACTGAAGAGAGAACTTCTAGGCTAACGCTTAACATCCTAAACCTGTAATCTATCAAGTCTAGTCCAGCTCTTGTGACTTTACAGATGTTGCAGGTGTCTATGGGCGGCGGCAATCGCTTACCATCAGGTGATCCGTCTGCTCGTCTGCCACCTAACACAAAAAAAAAGTTGGCTCACTTATAGTAAAAAATAAAACACTATATTAATGTGTGCAAGTAAAACTCAAAACCAGAGACAGCCCTAACGGGTTCAGTGTTAAGTAGACATCGTTTCTTTTTCATTTTTCGTAGCGGAGAATTCGGCCCGAGTCGTGGTGGACGTCACAATAGAAGTAACTGACGTCGCACCAGCCAGATGCGGTTATTGTTGTCTCTTATCCATATTTAGATATACTTTTATTATTATTTGAGCCTAAAAATTCAATTAATTCTTCATGTGTGTGTGTGTTCTTCACTTAACATCAGGTGTGATCGAGGTCAAATGGTTATCTGTCGTAGAATTAAAAAAATATTATATATGTTTACTGAATCAGTACTAAGTAGCTTAAGCTGTTATACGGATATCAGAAAACAGAGGATGTATAAATATAATACTTAAAATACATATTACACCCAGACGCTGAAACGATAACTCTGGATAAAAATTGGTGTGATATACTCGCACCAATTTTTGTCCAGAGTGGGAATCGAACCAACGATCTTTGACGTATGAGGCAAGTTCGCTACCAAATACGCCATCGGGCCAGTCATAAGTAAACACGCTAGCTTTCTTTTCTTTACCTCTTATTGATAGTGTTACGTACATACGGCGTTACGTAGAATTAAAATTTTGGACTTTGGATATTCCTTATTTCTGAGACGCCAGTGCTATTTTTTTCCGGGGAGTAACGCGACCAGACGCCGTCTGTACACGAAGCCGAAAGTTAGAATTGATTGGGAGAGTTTGTTGTTGTTTTTATTCATTCGACAGTTTCGTAAGATTGTATTATATAATCGAATCCCACGCATAAAATCCACAACAATGATATATGATAATAATAGAAGCGAGTATATGCGTAAACTGTTCACGATGTAAATTAATTTCACTTAACCGGCGCGTTCACTGAGCCATAACCGGTCGTAGGTCCATATGAGTGCATCCATCTGCATCTGAAAGAAATTCGATTAGCATTGTTATGTGATCTCGACTCGCCCCCCGTGCTCCTTGCGTGACAATCACGGCATCAGCTGTCCAACCCACTACCCACACGCTTGAATACCTAGCCGTAGGGATGCGAGAAGGGAAAATAATCGATTTGAAAAGAATCGATGATTCTTTATTCAATACATTAATTAATAGATTTTTTTATATTATTTCAAATTCATCATCTAATTCAATAATATTTTAATTTCTAATAGACACATACATTATGAATCAGCTTTAAAAAAAACAATTTCTTTATGTTTCAACAATAACAAAATTTAAAAGTAAAATAATAATTATTGGCACAAATGTCCAGTGCTATTTTACCTTTGACAGTTAACTAGGATTGCAAGTATTAAAATTAGTCGTTTAATATTAATAGTATAAAAATGTATAGTAAAAGTTTAGGTTTGTTAAAAATCGATTAATAAAGCTGATAAATCCATACTAATATTATAAATGCGAAAGTAACTCTGTCTGTCTGTCTGATACTCTTTCACGCCAAAACTACTCAACGGATTTAAATGAAATTTGGTATACAGATAATCTAAACCTGAGAAAGGACATAGGCTACTTTTTATTGCGAAAAGGGGGTTGTAAGGGGTTGAAAGGGGGGTAAAAAGTTACTTTTCCACGCGGACGGAGTCGCGGGCGGCCGCTAGTCAATTATAAAAATCGATTATTATTATTTTTAGCATCCCTACGCCGCATTCTTCCAAGTGACAACTATAAATTTAATTCAGCCCTTCCACGCCCTAAATGCAGGTTCAAACACCATTGTACAGCTTAAATGTGCGCCTACATTGATTTATCCTAATAGGTATCTATTAGAATTTATAACTTTTAGTCGTTATCTAAGTTGGCATTATAAAGTCAACTCACGGTATTTATTATTATCGAGCACCTGGGTCGTAAGCTTTTGTACTGGTTTCTCGTCTGGCACTTATTTATTTTATTCTTATACAGTTTCTAGTATTGCATGAAGAGATGATAGAGCGATGGTACGTCAGTAATAAAAACGTGCGCCTTCCAAATGTAACGTCGTAGTCTAGGATTAGAGGACGCACCTCTAGATTTTTAAATTCACACTTTTTTTGTACATTTTAGTGCTCTATTATTGGGTATATCTGCTACTAACTATTATGAGGAAACAGACCCACACGTTACGGATAGTTTTGAAATGTGTAACCGTGATTTAGTTGGGCTTTTGCCTCTGTCTAAGGGTTGCGTAGGACAGGCGGCTGACGTTAATTAATTACCAGCCTTAGTATTGTAGTAAAACTCCGATGTTATAAATATACATTGACAGAAGAAAACTCAAATTCAATTAAAATATAGATAGATATACTTTATTGCACAAAGTGGACAACTTAAGAACTAGACATTACAGAAATTTTATGTACAATTCATATGTAGTGATTTCTATAATATTCTACGTATAACTATGAACTCATAGACTTAAAAACTTCGTTTCCTAAAACTCGATGCATTTAAATACAAATTGCTTCAAACATGACACGTGAAGTAAGCAATTTGAAATTATTTCGTTTATGTTCCTCACCATTCCATCGCCTCTCCGTATCGAAACGAAAATTCGATTTAATGCCCTCACGTTTAATACGTGAGGCTGTTTCCTTTAGGATATTACGACGTAGAAAGATCACTTTGACCACAATGAAGCTCAACGATTCTTGATCGATATTAAGATTGGCTATTTCGGCTGCGATCGGCTGAGCATTCCCTTTGTTGCCGCTAAAAGCTCCAATCCAAGCGGCTTGTATCGCGTGGTTGCATCTGAGCGTTAATGATTTATCTGATTCATATTAATTCGAGTTCCAGGACCGTCGGAATTGTTATAATTACGTTCGGTAGGCAGATCATATCATCCCGGTTAGATGACATCTCCCGTCTTGGAAATGGATCGGACAAATGGGCTCCGTGTAGCCGTGGGCGAACATGAAGGCGTTGATGATGATGATAACGATAAATTTTATTGAACCCTCAAACGAGCGAGAGGCTCAAATTATATTCACATCGATCACGTGAAAAGATTCAGTATAACGCTCAATTTTGTTTACGAGTCATCGACCCGAACAGAAAATACTAACATATTGTTGTAAGTACTGCAGAGTTTACAGTCTAGGGCATTACCCCTCTAAAATGAGGTATTTGTTTAACAACAAAGCGCTGTTTAGATTATAACAGCATTCCAGGTTCACTTACGAAATCTACGTGCTTAGCAACGGAGTAGCGATCCTTTCAGGATTAATGTATCGAAGTTGAGTGCTGAAAGTGGTAATCTGCCATTAAATATTGCGACAGTCCGCGTGTGAGGCAGCATCGATGAATTTAAACCAGGGTAGGATGTGGGCGTATCGCTAGGGCCACATTTAAATATACACTAGTGGAGTAGTGACACAGAGATCCCGCGATACTCTGCCCGTGGCCTGAGTTATGGTCCTAGAGCCGAACATAATAGTAAACGTAATTTCAGTGATTACATACGGATAGTATCCAGTCCCGAGCACGTAGGTTGTTGATGTGTGGATATTGCTATGCAATTTGACTTAATGATATTGGCTAGAATAGATGTTATGGGCGCAGCATGTAATGGTATCGTCTATGCTTGTAGGATGGAAATAATATAATGTTTGTGTTAAGGTAGTTTTCTGCAACAAACTGTTCCATGGAAGTTGTAACATGATACCCAGTTTACCAGGCTCATTCAGGATGTTTTTAGTTTAAAGTGGAAACGTTTTAGATTTAGCTGATGCCGCCGAACTATATAGTCGTAAAGAGCCTCGTTTACATACCTTTGAGTTTAATGTTTACGCTACGTAAAGGACGCTTGAATCACACGTGAGATGGGACGATAATCCTGTTATTTATTTTTCCTTCACATTTAATTAAATGTAGGCTTAGCCCGAACACGTCCACTAATATGGATGTTTGGTTGTAGGATTTATTTCGGGCTTGGGCCATAAGTTGCTTCGGTAAATTAAAGCTCTAATTAATGGCCTGTTTCCTGCTTTACTAAGAATGTTAAGGGCTTAAGTTTTTGAAGATGTTAATAATTGTTAGTCTGTCGAAGTTAATAGTCAGGTGACATTTATTTATGAGCTATTTTTGGTGGTAATTTTTCGTTTTTGTTTGAAATCGTTTGCGGTGTGCAAAACATGGTCTTGATTGAAATTGCGATTGGTTCGGAAAGGCAAGCGATCGAAGCGCCTGAGCAGTTGTGTTTTGCAGCGCAGGAGCGCGCTCGGTTTTTGCGGTCGAGTGCAGCACGACCATCGCCGGCAATTTATTCGTACGTGCGAAGAGGGATTGCCTTCCCTAATTGCAGTGTGCGTACTGCGCCGACCGTTTCATTTGCTTCACATTACCTCACGCGTCAAATTTGCTTCTCGGAAATGCACAATTTGACAGTGGGCCTCTTATCCCTAATGAGACTTGATTACTCCGATTTTCTCGACGATACGTCGGGCGATAGCGCATCTGATAGATTTATAACGGAAGGATTAGCTAAGATATGTAACGTATTTCAGGTGGAAAGTTAATTGGAATTCCTGGTGAATCCCGTTTTCCACTTAACGCGTTTGTAGGATGCGTTTGAATGTTGATATCTGCTCCTATTAGGGTCTGTGTCTGTGGGAGTTGTGGCGCACGTATAAGGCTCGCAAGGGCCGCCGACTCGCGATCGACTCTGGATGGCGCGGGCTGGAGGTGTACCAGTCGTGGTTAACTCGAGGGTACACGTCGTTTTTTGTGCGGCGGGCGTTGCGAACGAAATTACCCATCGTTCGGCGCCGCGCGGACGCACCGACTCGTCTTTTTAACGTGGTCCGAGTCGAATTTTATTATTTTTATTTAACACCTGCGCCCAGTAATCTGTATTCGACGATCTCCCGAACGCTTAACTCTTTTTGGGCGTGTTTTTATGTCGGGAACGGCCGATTTATAGCGTTGGAGTTTTGTCGGCCCAAAAGTGTCGTTTAATTTTCGTTGTTGCTTCGGTGACAATCGATTATGTCCGCCCATGATTATATTCTCCCACCCATTTTTTCTTATTCAAAGCTCCACTATGTAAAGAGTGTAGGAGTCCGTCTAATATATAATAAATAGGAATAATTGTATAGATGCTTTGGTACCCTGATAAATTTGGGACACAGGTTAGTTCTAAGTCCTATCGTTTTAACAATCTGTATTAGTACTTATGTAAAGATAAAAGATGAATGAAAAACCTGTTTTAGAATTTTACTAAACTTTAAGAACCGATTTTTCCCAAATTAAATTTAGGACATCAACTCTAAGTTTAACATCTGGTTTTACGTTTTTTGTATGCAATTAAAAGAATATGCATTCATCAAATAAATTGCATAGTCCAAAGTAAAAAACAATTGTATAATTACTAAACATAACAATAACGGATAATTAATAAAAATAAAATAATTACAGTATTTAATAGTTAGGAACTAGTACATGCTCAAAACTGACCGACAAGAAAGTATTGGTTTTAATCGGATGACGTCAGCATTTCTAAAACTATTGAGAGTCTGTATCAATTACATCCGTGCTTTCGAATCATTTTATTGTTGGGCTGGATTTGTGGGAAGAAGAAGCACCGTTTTAGATGTAAACGCTAATTGCTACCGGCACGCGGCGGAGGCTGCGCCGGCGCCGCAGCGCACCGTGTTATTATCTAACTCAAGGGTTCTCAAAGTTGCGCACGCGGATCTTTAAAGCCTTTGATAGGCTCAAAGGATAAGAAAAAATAAAAACCGTAAAATATGTTACTAATCATAAAGAATATTAAATTATTATATTTAAAGTGAAAAATATTAAATTAATTTTAACTGACTTATAAACTATGACGGAGGCCTTTGCCCTGCAGTGGGACAGTATTTTAGTAGTTTATTAATTAAATTGAATTGAGACAACATCACATACATTTCAAATCGATCACCTGATGGTAAGCGATTGCCGCGGTCCATAGACACCTGCAACACCAGTAGAGTTACAAGTGCCCTGCCAATCTTTTACCCCCTTTCTGCCCAATTGGGCCTCCAGTAGGTACCCTTACGACATTCACGATGAAGCGTGGGTGTCCCACAGTCATTTCGGTTCACCTATTTTGAGCATTGGATAAATTGTCTACATCCCCTTCATCCTTTATCAGGGTATCTAAATCAATCACTATAAACCAATTTAGTACAGAATTTGGAAAAAAAAAATGGAAAATCGAATGATTTCAGTCTTTATGTGAAGTCATAAGTTTGAGAAACACTGTTTCCGACCGATGCGCAAGCGTTTGGCTGGAGGTATTATTATGACTTTTAGTATCAATTAGATGTAATTCGTGTCGCTTAATTTTGATCCTCTAGCTTACAAACGGAATCTTATATAAGTGGTAGTCTTAATTTATGTGAGATTAGTAAGTGTACGGAGTGCAAGCTAAATGCAAAAACGAACACGGTAGCCTAACTTAGCTTAATAGCAAAAAACTCTGCTTGTAAAATGGAAGAGCGTTTTTAACTGTTGTTTATTTTATTTACGAAGTGAACATTTTTTATGTTGTTAATAATCACTAACCACATCTCTCGGCATTGCCCGCTTGTAGTTAATGATGTTTTCCCATAGATTGCGACGATTTTCCGTGGTAAAAATAGCATACGTGCTGCTCAATAACGTAGCCGGAAGCTAGATTCTACTGCTGAGAAGATTTAAAAATCGATTAGTTTTTGTGTTAATTAGTCAATAACAATAACACTTAATAGGGCATAAAAGTTAATGAAAAATTCAACTAATTTTCGCTCTTGAGTAATCATAGATAAGGTTCAAAATCAGGAGGGGTCATTTTCCTGTTGCCTTATTAAGGGTTTAGAAAATTAAAATAGGTATGGTGTCTTATTATATTGTGTACAAAATATTAGAAGCCTCTGGTAAACTTCGCGGTGCCTTAATTTTTTGTCTTACGATTATAGCTATTCTGCTATTCGGGGCCAAGATAAATCTTAAGATTTATCAGCTTAGACTTTTATTTACCTATAAGAATCGACAATAAAATTACAAAACATGAGTAGAATAAAAAATAAACCTATTCTCTATAGTGGCTGCCAAGTTTGATACTTTATGCTCGTATATTTTATCTTTACAGCGTATTATACCTGTATCTGTATTCATAAACCCGACGATCGGCATTCGGAACCGACCTCGAATTATAAAATAAAATCCCAGAGTAAAAAAACGCGGCCCCGTGGCGCCTGGGCAAGTCCTTCGACAAACTTACCTAGTGACTCTACACTTCGCCTACGGATTTAATAATAAGGTTCATTTTTCTATATTTTATTGAACTATTAAATTTTGCGTACCAATAAATCATATTCGCTTCTTTATGCCCTCTGAACGCGTGTTTTTACACAAATATACATCAACGAAATGAATAAAATATATTATTGTTTTTTGGGCTAAATGGCTGACGGTTAGAACGCATTGGTCCTAATTGCTATCGTCGTTAGGGTAGCGAGGAGTGTTATTATTTTCTTAAATATTTATACAATATGGACACTGACGGATTGCATAGATAAAAACATTTAATGCGTTTTTTGTACCTTTTTTGGCGTGCTCAATTCTAACGAATCCGTCCCCATTTTATTTACTTGAATTTTTAATAGATAGGTTACCAGGGACAAGCTTACTCGTTTCTGAAGGTTCTATGGCCTTTGGGAGCGGTGATGATAACTTACCATCAGAATTTTGTCCCTTGCGCTTTACAAATACAAATCATTTATTGCACTCATGTTGTAGGTTACAGGTCTTTAGTATAATAGGGTTTGAGATTAACGTGACCAAATTTGAAGAGTTAGATGTAATATAAACTAGGAAAGACGCCTGCAGCTCCGCTCGCGTAGACTTCGGTTTGCCACTAAAAGCTTTTTCAATATAAAATATACCCTATAGTTGCTAAGCCTCAAGGATTTACAATGAAAAGAAAAAAACATTCAAATCTTAGGTAGAGGAAGAATAGTTATAATCCATAGTACGGGTTTTACATACGTTGAGATTGAGGGCACTGTTCTGTCGATTTAATGAAGTTTAATGTGTATAACCGGCAGACTGTAACCGAACTGTATAAATAGGAGCGGACGGGTCATTTGTTCGTCTGCGACTGAGTTGCTGTCTGGTGGAGGAATCAGGTCGGCCAGACGAGGCAGACTGCATGCAATACTGGATTTAGATTTCAACATTTACGCACCTCTGTTTAACTATTTCTTAAAGTAGGTACGGTGGCCAGCACATCAAGTTACTACAATCTGTCAAATTTCTTCAATCGAACCTCACTTTTATGTCAAACGTGTTTGGCTCAATATCAACTGAGGAAATTTGACAGATTGTAGTAACTTGATGTGCTGGGCACTGTACGTACAGTCATCTTCAAAACTGCCGGAGAACGCTAAAGCTGCCAAAATAATCTTAACTACATTTCAAAATAAAAAAAACATTATTGTTAATTATTTGTTCTTCAAATTACTGTTATGTGTTCTACTAATTAATATCCGCTCTTATCACAGTTAACTAAATGTTTTAATAAATCCTACTACAAATCGTAAATTTTTATTACTATCGATTAATAATTAAATTTAGTTGTTTCCTCGTAATAAAGCATACCCCGAATCGAGTTAGAACTACACCGTCAAACAACGCTAATTATTTTTAAATGGCGCATATACAGGGTGTATCTGTGAACATTTATATCCCTTTAACCACGTCTTCCACCAACCATTCTGGACAACATTTTGTTCTATGAATTTTAGCAATTCGCATTAAAAACAGCTTTTCATGCAAAGTCGGTCACGTGACTTGTTAATTTTGTATGCGGAGTCAAAAAATTTTCGACGAATTTTCAAAAGCCGTAGAACGAATGTTGTTCAGAATAGATAAAAGAAGACGTGGTTAAAAGTATGTTAACGTTCACAGACACATCCTGTATTGCAGCTTGAGCCATTACATTTTATTTCTTTTACAAGTTAATAGAATAGATGTTCCGATGATAATTTTTCGCGCAGTTGCCCCGCGGTCGGCGTTATCAAAGGCCTCCGCCGCGTCTATGTATTAGGCCCGTGTTTTTGCCCAAAGCCAGCAATAATGGCGAACGTTTAAAAGTCGTAATTAGTGGGGCGATCCGCCGGTGTCGGGAAATATTTATAGCCCCACGGAAATGCCACTGGATATTGTAATTTTGAATTAGTTCATTAGCGTGCATCGTGCTTTATGTGCGTGTAATTTACTTTGTGAGCCTATTTTTACATCCGGTGCCACTGTTAAAGTTTACAACAAGAAATTAACAAAGATTTTTTTACAATACGACGCCTTCCGGCAATAAGTTGGGAATGTGCTATTATGGACTTTGCTGTGATGACAAATTCGGCATCAACAGGTTAGAACACCGTAGTTTTTTTCATATTTTTCCTAGTGATATACACAAATTCATCAAGACAGTATTATTCAATTTATGAGAATTTTGGTATAATATTTATTGTCAATAGTGACTAAGTTTTTGATAAAGGATGTTTTAAGTTAACGGTCATTTAAAAAAAAACCTTTGTTTTTATGTATCAAAGGTCTAAATATCCATTTCGTTGATTATTGAGAGATATTCGACAAAGGCAGTAAATCGTCTCTCCTGTAAAATATACATTTCTCGATTACCGACATGTTATTGCCCGGAGACATGCTCTTAGATGACGCTAGTGTCACACACATGACAATATTTTTTATAAAAAAGGTTTTAATACAGAACCTCTGCTTTTGAAGCCGGTTATATATATTTTTTACTTTTTATTAATAATTCTTTATCCTCTTAAAGCTAAGAGTATTTTTAACGATCTTCATTTATGATTGTAATATGTTTTACAGCCACTTCATATGGCTAGAGATCGGTGCATTGTCCGAGTGACACCCGCAGGTGATTGACGGCTCACCCGATTCGTTAAGCCTCTCTTCAAAAGGGATGTGGGATTTGTTCTCGACCTAAGCAACTCGTAAATAATACGGTCTCATTTCCTTTTACGACTCGTGATATGCGTTTCTTGCGGGCTCCAATGATTTTGTATACGTCTTTATTGAGCGAATGAGGTTTAAATTTTAGTAGTTGGATTAAAGGGAGGATATAAGCATTAGGGTCTTTAATAAAAGAGCGTCGTAAAACGAACAACCTATAAATTTTCGCAACCCTTAATGCATTTTGTGTTTCTGTCAGTATGCGTTGAGCGATATCTGATAGGTCTACAAAATATCATATGTCTAATATCCTAATCACTAAAAACGATTTACCTTTAGAAACCTTTATAAACAAACAAGATCTTTGCTCAACCGATATGCTCAATCAATATCATGTTTCATTATAAAACCCATTACTTGAATGAGTGGTATTTCAACTGCCCAGTAGGTAACTACATACGAGTACACAAACACATAAGTTAGCATTTTCAATAAAGCTACAATCGTAAAGTGGTCTTTAGCGTAGCTTTCCATACATGTCTTTATTTATACTCTAACCAGTACCTAACCATAAACTTGTATGTTTACGTACAGGATTGTTGTCAATATTATTTGTATTGAGTCGGGAACATTATGATCCGCGTTGCGCATGTTTAACTCGGAACGCGCCCGCGCAGATGTTTTATTAAGGCGGCCAGAAATGATAGACGTCAGCGTATGATTGACGGCAGGCGCCGCTCGGCTAGGCCCTGATTACACACACCATCTTTACACAGAACACACGAGCAAGATAACACACCTCATTCTAATTTCAACGCATAAAGAATGCCAATTTCCAACGAAATATGACAATCCTAATACCTCCAAGTCTAACCAGTTTTTCTACCGAAAGTTAGGTGTAGGCGATGACTCAAAAACAAACCGATAACACGTTTAAATAAAAAAAAAATCTAAATCTCCATTCGTTACGCTTAAATAAATGATTTCCGTCGCGCCGTGCCTGCGGAGGCGTCTCACAAAGGCGCTCATTAACTAAATCCGACACCGGACCTAATCCTTTCGTTAGACCTCCATTGTGGTCGCTGCATCGAAGGTTCAACCTCACAAAGGTTAGAAAAACCTTTATTTATTGACTTAATATATCATCCTCCAACTTTTTGGTCATATCACGATGAAAAACCGCGCTCCTAATGCTAGTTCTCAGTTCTCACGGAGTCAAGACCAGCTAACTGTTCGACAATGGTTATGGCAAGACAATCACATGCCCATGCAAATTGGCAACACAACGTTCAATTTGTCGTACATTGAAATTGATGTCCATTGATGTTTGCTCAACCGATTCAGTTATTTGATATGTTAACGCGGTTTTATGGCCGCAAATTGTGCAGCACTATGAATTCAAACGAGACACAATTGAGACGAATGCGAGCTCTAATCAATGTATGACACACTTTGCTCCGCCGAATATTGTTGCGATTGTTATTGTTCTGGGATTGACGGTGATATCATGATCTAAGTTAGACTTTGCAAGCAGATCTTACTTGTCTAAATATTTACCAAAGCGGCTAGCTCTCTACAAAAGATCTCCATCTAGATTAGTTTCATTGTTAAGAAGAATTACTTTAGTAAGTGATTTTAATTTAGATACATTGTCATCAATATGCTTTATGCGCACATTAAAATATGCTATTTAAGCTTCCACTGATCCTTAATATACGTTCGAGCATTAAAATACCGAGCGGCGTCCTCAAAGGTTATTTTATCTCACGTTGACAGCTTACAAAATCCTTTTAATTAGCCGGGTGTTGGCGGCCGGCCGTACGCCATACCTATCGGTTGTGTCGCCGTCCCACTCCCACGTTTACGAACCTCACACCTTTTTATTAAGTCATTTCTTAACGATCAGATAACCCAATTCATATCCTTCGATTTATAAGCATTAATTGCACATCATTTTTTGGTATGTCTTTGCGCAGTATGTTTCTCGTGCTGAGTCTCATATTTATAGGAGTACGTTATTGTTAGATTTTCTATGAAATGTATCTTGCTTTGTTATGTCAATACGGAATATGTTCTCTGTGTCCTTTTCCCGGTAAAACCAGTGGCAAAGCCGCCCCCGGCGCCACTCTAAGCGGATCCTCTTTGCCCGCGTTTCCCTGATCTGCAAGATTCTGTTAGAGTTCACGCGAGCGCTCATAACAGCTCATGCTAAAGTGGTGTTTGTTATAGTTCGTTGAATGAGCGTAATCGGCGCACTCGTAAAGGACGGCCTTATCGCCTGCTCCCTCGTAAAAGTCCGCATAAAGTTTATGCTGTTGGCCGTATGAAAACGTCGGGATATTTATATATTTGTGGATTTAGTGCCGAGGAAGCCTATGAGCATCCGCCGGACCGAAATACACGTGGCTAGATTCCGCGACGTCTCGATGGGTGAACGAACTCATAATGAAACACTCACTCGATGATAACATTAACGTGACGAATTTTGTAACAAGCGGCTAAAATAATCATTCCTTGTAAACAAAATGTAAGCATGCAGTAAATGGTCCATTGTCTTTTCAATATTTTATTCGCTAACATACTTGTGTCTTCCCTGGTTGACAGAAACATTATACAGAAAACAATAAACAACCTCGACTGTTGAAAATGTATTTCGCTCTTAATCAGCCTATCTTGGGAATTTATTTTAAATGGAGCAAATAATTTTATGTTACAAAATTAAACGATTTTTCTGTTCCCTACCTAACTATCAAATTAAACGAATCGGATAATCTTCGTAAGACCCAACGTCCTAAAATTCCATTGCTGCATCATTTATAACGTCGATTTAAATTCTCGATTCCGAACGTCAAGTGGTTAAAGAAATTTATGTTGAAATAAGGGCCGTCTTATACCGGCGAGCGTGCGTTTGCAGGCTCGTTGAATGGTGTTGGAGTACAGCGTTCGGATCTCGATGGTGGCTGCTCGCTGGTGTGAAGTCCTGCGGCGCCCAATTACTCGGGCCGCGGTGGTCGGCGAGCGGCGCCGCGCCCCCTATCGCGGCTCGCCATCGATAACTGGAACCGGTTCCTTTCGTTTATGGGTCGGACCATCTCGATTCTTGTTCGTCTCGACAGGACCATCCGAATTTCCTAATCTGGAATCTGGATTTCAACTCGTCTCATTACAATTGTGTTTATTACCGACCTGAGCTCGTATGTCTCTGCAGTCAGATCTCCTATTACCACTTGTATGAAATTCAACTTCTTTTCTCGCTATCTACCTTGTAGGTCTACCGGGAATGCTAGCTTTTTGTAATCATTAGCTGTTTACAACGAATTAATTAGGTATTTGTTAAAGCTCGCGTTGCTGAACTTGTTTTTGTTACGTGGCACGGCCGAGGCATTCGATTTCTTGCCCGTGAAGTATTTTCACATTAGTCGACGTTGCCACGTCAGGTTTCTAGCATTTATTATTTTCATTCAACAAGGATTTTCCACGTATGGTCATGCCAAGTACACTTGTCTCATACTTGTTTGGCCAACTCGCTGTACGCAGTTTACAATTAAATGACTAATTAATTGATAGAAACAAAGTCATATATTCTAAATGGTTTCATCGAGCATTAAATGCGTATTCACTTGACAATTTTCCCTTTTTTATTCAGATGAATAAGCTTTTAAATGTTAGTATCTTTTATAATCAATAGTAAAGTCGTAATAACCGTATCTATTTGAGTTACCAATATTATGTCAATAAAATGCTCCATTTTGAGAGTTTTCTATTACGGCATCATTAGCACAAATTACTTTTCTCGCAGTCCCAGGATATTTATATGTTAGCGACTAAAATTGTTCCTTTTATTAGCCGTCTAACAAGTTTCCTTCCCTCGACGGAGATATAAAAATTGTAATAATCTAGTTGCTCTGTTTCCTTCAAAGAATCGCGAAACACGTTATCATGTCCATCATACACGACTGCGAGGATTCCGTGACTCCGTCGCTAGTTATTTCTTTTAAAAGTAGTCATTAAGTACAGAAGCAGCAATTTGGTTCCCACATGACCCCGTTCTCGGTGCCGTGAGATAATCGCAAACGGTAGTGTCCGAGCACGTACTAGGTCCTTATTAGGCGAGTGAGATTTTTTCTGTCGCCGGCCGCCTCCGAGTCGCGACATCGCATTGAGCGCGCATGCATGATGTCGCGACTACCAAGAACCATTTTAACTTTATTTATTTCTATGTTTTGCTTTCTCCTTACAGGCGGAGGAATGAGAAACGTATTGCGATCCAAACGCATAAACCCATTATTAGCCACGCTCCTGGAATATTCCGCTGCGGAGAGAGGCTGTCTAATTTTCTATAAACCTCATTAGTTTCTCATCTCGTAAAAGTCAAAGGCGAGTGTTATAGTGAAATATGATAATTTTTCCCCGTCACTTGGCCGAGAGGGCAACAAAACGATTCGGCGCCGGCGCCAGCGGTCCTGCGCGCGCGCCGAGCCAGGTTTTAAATGACCACGGTTTTTATTCCATTTCAATATGGACCATAAGCATTAAATGAGCAAATTTTGAATTTCTACGGCACGTTCGTGGTCGGGTTGAGTTATTTTTGTTATTATTGCCTGCTTTTGTACCACGCTGTGAGTACTAACATAAATTAGTAGTCTGCCCATGACACTTTTAATGCACATCATTCTCTGCGTGTTATATTTACTGATGTAAACGTACATCTCAAGAATCTAGTCTTTAAATTGGAGTAGCTCATATAGTCAGGACGTTCACTTTGCTAAAGACAGAATATGGAAGAATATAGTCCAAGAAAATATTATTTTAGTTTAACACGAGGGTAGTCATGAGGTTTACACATCACATAGTACCAAAAATCTAGTTAAAATAAATAAATTCATTCTCACAACATCTCATACATCGACCTGAGTCCGTACTAAGTATGTAGCTTAAGCACTTGTGTTACAGATATCAGACAACAGAGGAAACACAAATATAATGCTTATATATCACACCCAGACACCAAACAAACACAAATGTTCATCACACGAATGTTTGTCCAGGGTGGGGCTCGAACCCAAGACCAACCGTAGTTGCATTATTAACAATGCAACCAGATTGAAATTCCAATGTAATTCGTAAGAGTTAATCCATTGTTTGTCGTGGTAAGCTCGCCGGTTAGAATAAGGTAATGGACTTATTAAGATGCCATTTTAGGTGGTCTATGGTTTCGTATAAGGCAACCCGGAAGCGAGTCTTAGTTCCCGCACAAATAGGTGCGAGTGAAGGGTTCCCAACTTATAGCTTTTTCCCCCAATGTTAGGGAAAAAGTGAGTAGGATGAAAACTTTTATGGTTTTTACATTTTCAGGTTTTTGAGGATATCAGTAACACACAACACAAACACATTACGATCCGATTCAATTTCCAATTTTTGTCCTCGTGTAAATCAGTGGTTTACCGATAAATTTCAAATTTCATGAAAACTTTTACAAATACTGGAAAGGTTTTTGTAAAGGATTGTATTTCGGAGTCTGTATTACACGTACTCGTGACACTCGTGTACATTATTATGACGTGGCAAAACCTGACTATGAGAAATTAGTGATGTCCAATAGAATGATCTTCTTATTATTTTATTTACAAGAAGGTGAATTTATTAAGGTGTAAAATATTGTTTATTTCATTAGTTGGTTGTAGTGGTAAATACTTCTTGGAGTTGGTAACTCTGCCGAGTGGACACAACCCGTGCCCTTATGAATTATCCAAACGGGCTCGCGCGGCGTCTTGGTGGCGCCCGCGCATGTAAGGTTGTCACATATCCGGATTTTGTGGACAATATGTCTGCCGTTTTACGGTCTCGTCCGTTTGTAAAAGCATTTCCGAATTAAAATTTGTTTTTTTAAACAAAAAACATCGTTAATGTACACGTTGTCAATCGTAAATTTAACTCGTGACGTGACACAGATTTACGTTTGTTAAAAAACATATTGTTTTTTTTACTATCTTTCGAAATCTGGTTAAAAACCAGCCTTATTATTTACATAGCTGTCCCTATTCAAGATCTTCCTATTTTTCCGCTGACAACTTCTTCTCGCTACAAAGGAAGGGTAGACAGTGGAAGGAATTTTCAAACATTTGTGTCCCTGTCCATCCGTGGTGAACAAGCAGGAGATAGACAGAAAGACGGTTCCTCGGTATATGGTTATCAAAGTAAGATAAAGTATCGGATTAACCTTTTTGAATTAAATGTACTGTCATCGTAAGCCGGCCTGAAAGCGACAGCTTTGTCAAAAGTATCCTTATCATTGTTCTTTCAGATTAATTTATCATTAATCTTTAATATTAATGGTATCCATAACGTTTGAAAGAGGTATAAATAGACAGATACATAGAATACAGAAGAATTAGTAGATATCGCGAAGCTGCTCCACAAATGCCCTCACTTGATGAGCGGCTAGTCCAGGCAAGGATATCGATGGCCCGTGAGGCAAACGCGTTTTTGCGTACCTGGCGAAGCAATCTCGCGATTTCGATATTTCTAGAACTTCAGCGTTCATTTTGGATGTAATGATACATCCTATTATTTAACAACCCTTGAAAAGAGCCGTATGCTGTTTGTTCCCTAAAGATCTACCAGCAAATTTAGTTGTAGCAGCAACCCTTCTTGCGCGGAGAGCTCGAGCACATAACCAGATGTCATCATGTGTGAGGTTTTATATTATGCAGCACGTATATTAAACAACCCTTCCCAAGCTTGCGCAGAGACCCTCGCTCAGATCTTAGATCTATCAATGAATTTAGATTTGGCAATATTCAGCAACCCTTCTTGCACAGCGCGACGTACGCGCTCCGATGGGCACCTTATTTTTGTTTCCTTGTGTACAAATTTACGCATAGAAATTTCAACAATTTTGATGTTGGTACCAAATTGAACAACCCTTCTAGCTAAGAGCGGCGCACGCGCATCACCCTGGCTCCGATGATCACCGTATGCTGCGTTTCCTTTGTGCAAATCCCGTCATAAAACTTGCAACAGTTGCGTTCGCTACATAATTGTATGAGTCGGTATGTAGCATTATAAGAATTCTTGTCGCATCGGTGGACTTGCATAAGTTAATTACCTACAGTTAAGGCAAAGCTTGTTCCACACGGAAAGTTTATTTTCTTCTTCCTGTATAAACCGCAGCGTATATTTTCAAGACCATAACTTTTTAAACGTACATAGTGACTCTAGCGGACATAAAAGCTTTTTGTTTTATTTATTCATAATAATAGGAATTTTATTATGTATGCTTTCCGCTTAGCATCAATGGATTTAAATAAATTAACTTTATCGTTATATTTTATCGCTCACTATAGATTATGATATTTTACCTAGGTATGTTAAATTTAACATTTATTCATAAATTTTAAAAATTAGGAATACATTGAGGTGCCAGCTCTATAGACTTTTTGTCAATTTCCTGTTTCTTCGAAATAATTAACGAGTTTCGTGTTAATATTCATCGGAATCAAAAGTTTTCAGTAGATAAGTTGCCAGCAATATCGGTCTCTGCTTAAGATCCTGTTTATGGCTTTGCTCTGTAGCTTTTCCGCGCTATACTTAGCAGTTTTGACCATCAATGATCGTGAATTATTATTATCATTTGCTGTGTCCAACTGCATCATCCATCACTAAACAATTTTAAGTTTCCCACAGTTGTTTAAGGATATCTTTTACCGTCGAGAAAAAGGCAACTTTTAAACACCCGTTTAAGCGGTCATACAGGGAAAACAGAAGCAAGTTTCCTTTAATGGTATGTTTATAGCCTCACGCTGTGGAGTCGTGCTGCAACCTTGCTATATTTGCAATGTAATACATTTTTATTGTTACCACTTGTTAATTACTCTCATCGTGTCTATTTTAGTACTCGGGTTACATGGATTATTAACAGTTATCTGTTAACAGCGTTTATGGTTCAAATGGATTAGGTCTTCCTATCAGAACTTACGAAGCGTTTGCATTTAGAATGTAGTCAAATAAAATAAAAGTATAGCATTGACTTGGTCCCAAAATAAGTAACTTAAGTAACCACTCCATATTATAATATTTACTAGTGAAACACCTAGAAACTAAACTAATACAAGTGTTCATCTCACGAATGATTGTCCAAGTTGAGGATCGATCCTTAGAAATATTGGAAAATTTTATGGATTTCCTTATTAATATTGAAATTTGATAACTACCAATGTAAAAATTGAATCTATAAAGCCCATTATCAGAGGGCAAACTCTAGACTCTCGTCCATTTATCTTTGGAAATATAACGGATGTGCGGTGCGCACGCGACGCTTTCCCCTTTTAAACAACCACTGTATAAGGCATTCGCATTGATAAATCGCTATTAGACTTTCAACTTACGAAATCGCCGACATTTGTGTTTATTTCCTAATTTAATTTTCGTTACTTTGATCTTTATCTCGCTTCTATAATTGGGCAGAATCAAATGCCGTATATCACCTTAAGGATGGCTCATATTTTTGCCAATTTAATTTCCGAATGCAGAGAAATTTATTAGACGGAAAAAGAGATTTACTATTAGCAACTAGGATGGTGTTATTTTTACGGGTCTGCGGGCGTCAGTCGTTAAATAAATAAACACTGATCCCTTGATTAGGGCGGGTGTACCGCGAAACAGATGTTTATGCTCGCACCGACACGGCACTGTTTACACGATAAATAATATTTAAAAGACGTAAATGTGCCGCTTATGTGTGTGCGCTGCCACTCAAACTTCATATTTAAAAAAATACATAACCCAGTTCAGAATTTTTTGCGCTTTCATCTTTGTTAGTGCTTTATCGCTATTAAATTATGTTCTTAATTAGTCGAACGAAAAATGAAGCCTCACTAATTGGCAGAGAATCGTATAATTTACATATTAACTTTATTATTCGTGTTAATTGGTATTCTTAAATCAATTCATATTAACGGTTTGGGCATTGGATGATTTCTTCAGCGCGCTTCCAAACTGGTTATTTTATGGTTTATGAATGAAACTTTAAATGGCTATTCTATTACAGTAAAATTCTAAGTTATAAACTACTTAACGACTATAATTTGTAGAAAACTCGGCGCTTTCAATTTCTTAACAAATGGTAATGATAGTGTTGGAGATTGAGGTGATGCATCTGAAATGATTGGTGGACGTGGAGGCGTGGGTGTCACGTGTTGCACTAGTGTGGAGCGCAGTCACAAAATAGATGGACTCAGAACGTAAGCTGCCTGCATCGCGTGCTAAATAGAGGACTAACTTCCGCACTCAGACACGTTAATTAAACCTTTATCGTCACTTAAGTAAAAATATTGACCCTTATTTTAATAGACATAAAGACTATTCACACTTAAGATAATGTGTGCACTTGAGTGCGGCAGTAAACAACTAAACTAAATTCACGACAGAATTTTTATCATCATCCCATAAGACATCAGTACAGTGATCTCGGCGTGGTTCGTCGTGAGACACATAACGACTATACATTAAATATAATTAAATTCAACCAACTGAAAGGTCATATATGCCTACAATAATAATAATAAACGATACAGTAATTGGCAATTATACATTTATTTCGCAATTCAATTCAAATAAAATTAATTGATTAACAAATAAATTATATAATAATGATAATAAATGTCAAGGTACATGAACTTTTTAACGTTTTTGTCCAGTATTCCAGGGACGGACTATCGTAGTGATCTAGAGTACCTTTAGGAGAACTATTAGGTACGGGATGTGCGCATACGATACCTACACGATATAGGTACTGTTTAGCGCGTAGGTCAACGAACTCTTCTATATCATCGCTATCTCTATCTCATATATTCCATATCGCGATAGTCAGCCTTTGTCTATTTCGTTTTGTCCTTGTAGCTCCTGTACGCGTTTGATGCTACCCTTTGCATGCGTTTTTGGTTATCCATTTATAAAGAGATAACTTTTATATTTTTATATCACATCGCGCTAGTGTTTCGCCTATTCGATTTGTATGAAAAGTTTGTCAATTTCTGTAGAGTTATCTCTATAAAAGCAGAAGGCGGATGGAGGACCATCATAAGAGAAAAACTGAGATCCAATGAGAGGAATCACGACCCTTCAGTAATGAGGAATACGACTGAAGGAGGAGGAGGATCTCTATAAATAGTATACTAGATTTATTTTGTGGTGGGCTGCTACCTACCCGGTGTCCGCTATCCGCCGCCCGCTGGCTAATGGAACGTTAGCTGGCGATTAACGTAGTGGACGTCTCAAGTCTCAAGTAATTAAGAGTGGAAATCAGGACGCGTCGCCGGCCTGCCCGATAATTGATTGTAATGTGCGCCGCGCAAGCATGAATGGCCCGCTACGCGCGGCTCCGCGGCATACGTAATAGCGCGCTGGAGCCGGCCCACGTAAGGCGCAAGGGTGATTTATGTTCTAGGATATTGTTTTACTGCCTTGACTAAAATACGAGTGCTTGTTGACGCACTTTTAAGATGCGTTTATAACACCTAATGGTATGACCATTAGGTGTTATTATTGCTGCACAAAGCTGCATGATGCCCTCCAGGTTGCAAAAGACAGAAAGAGATGGAGAACCACATTGAAGGGAAAAACTGAGATCCAATGAGAAGAATCGCGACCCTCAGTAATGAGGAATACGACTGGAGGAGCAGGAGGTGTTAAGTTCGTAATATTTAAACAAAGTTAAACCTAGGTAGTGATTAAGCCTAATAAAGGCCTTTGCCTTGCAGTGGGACAGTATATAGGCTGATACTTTACTTTAAACCTCCTCGAAATTAATCCGGTAGAAGACCGAAGAAAGCCTTGCCACATGTCTGCGGTGGTCGGTGACTGTAGCCGAAAGATGAACGTAACTACGTAGTTAGCAGATATTTTATCAAATTAGTCATTGACTTATCATTCATATTCATCTTGTAATCGAATGTTGTCAGCGTCAATACTGCCTGAATCATCATTCACAGTCCAGCCTCTCTGCTATCTTGACAACGCTACGACAATCACTTGTAAATATTATTGGGCATTTATGTCATCACGTTGCAAGTGTCGCGTCATAATACCTACTGCAACGGCACTCCCATTTTATTGTAGCGCACCTACAATCTGATCTTCAGTGCTCTAGTTTCTATTGTATAAATAGTGTTGCGTATTTATTTACACAACAGAAATTATTAATTTATGCAACACATATGACGTATTTATTGTATCTTATGTTCTTTATTTATTTTCTAAGGTGGTTTCTTGCCTTGTGAATGATTCACATCCAGTGCTATCTTGACATCATGTCATCGTTATTATTATTGAGCTTGGTGTGCAAAGAATTTGCTCATAGGATAACAGTTGCTTCTCTTTAGGCTGCGTTTCCACTGAAGCGGAGCGGAGTGAAATGCACTTATAGAATTGCATAAAAACCCCGCTTCTCAAAGAGCAAGCTTCTTCTTTTAAAGGTGTCCTTATATGGAAGGTTTCTCCCATAAATAATATATTAACTATATTTTAAGATTCTGATGTGAATTTGTGAGGAATAGTAGATTTAATGACTGTCACGATAACTAAATCTCGACGGACACTTCGCCATCCAGATCATTGACTATAACCTGCGTTCTCCTTTGTTAAATTAACAGTCTTATATAAATTAGATTCTGGTGTCCCAGGTATGTTTAAGAGGTTTCTGATGAATGCGACGGGCTGTCACTTAACATAGTTTACGTGCCCAAGCGCATTAATATCGTTCCGTACTTCATCGCGGTCGCAATAAAACTGTCTGTGCTTTGCAAATTGCATAGCTCGACGAAATTGAAGCAGTCACAGCTGCGGACAGGCTGCGCATGCGCCCGTTGATTAGTGATTGGACACGGGACGGAACGGCGACGTGGCCCGTGGGCGACCGCCCGAGGAATGCCAGCCTTGTGTCACCAGGGACTAGGGTTTCTACCTGCTGTGGATTCTGAATATCTTGCAGTATTTAGAAAACTTACACTGTGAAATTGAACTGGATGTATTCACGAAAACCTCTTTATCATGAATAGTCCTTTTAGGAAGTTGGATCAATAAAATTTGCGAATAACAAAATCAGCCATTTCATACATTTATTAATGATTATTTAGCTGTTCCATTTAGTCCGTTTATAGTCTTCTGTGTAGTATGAGAATGGGTTGTAATCAGTACGTTAACAAGTTATCTAACTGCGTGCGTCCATCGTACACTGCAATTCTCACAATCATTTTCCGAAAGTTTTTAAGCACCTAACATTTTCTTGTAGTAAGACTTGAGCTTGGTTTACTATAGGATTGCTATTGCAGGTAGTGGTTCCTTATTGTTCCTGTTCGATTTTGCACAAGTGCCTCTACAGGAGTATGGGTACTTAACAGAACTCAATTCTGAACTTTATAGCCATTACTAAACATGTCAAATGGTCAGCATTTTGTTCGCGAAACTTAATAGACGGAAATCTCGTAAAGCTGTTAGTTACTTTCTCGAATATTTTGCAAGGAAACGAATGATCGCTGACAATGATGAATAGTTACGAAGACATTTATTGTTATAGTTGGTTTGTTGGCGAATGGAAGTAGAACAGGGATTCCAAATATTTACAGGTTTATGAAGATATCTGCGAGTATGTACGTATTTATGCCATTGGTGGCGAGATAAGCAGGATTTCTTGGCATGTTTTATGGCAAGCAAATCAAACCTGCACAACTCAGATAATTTCAAAATGAAGTGATAATTATTGTGATCTAGTTGGTCGTGCTTTTCTGAACTGTATGCATAAGGGTGGTTAAAATCGTACGGCAATCGTTTTGTTCTATTCAATTACTTGACCTGTCAAATGTAGGATTATTTTCAAGCACAACAAAAACCGAATTAAGACTTAGAAAGAATGAAGATACAGTGTGAAAAGTTTTGGAAAAGCGCCGTGTATTCCTAGCGTACCTCAACGTACTATTGGGGAAACCTAGTATACAGAACTCATCTGAGTTCTTGCCAAGCCGGGCCGAGCTGCCATGGTCGATGCTAAAGATTTGATCGCGGGTTTATTACGTTGATAGTCGCCTCTCGTATGCGGTTTCACTGTGCGGTGCATCTTTCTTCGACTTTCGCTGTAGTCAGCTTATTTAGACACACCTTACAGATTATAATTGTTGAAGCCCGGCATTCTTGGCATGATGGCGCCTTTGTTAATTTTTGTAGTGTGCTTCAGCTGCTTGCTATAGTGTCAGCGGTTTTTATGTTGATTAGATGATATTCCAAATTTTATATTTTACATAATTTTTGGACTATGTCAAGGATCTCTTCGCTTCTCAGCGTGTAATTCCCGGTTGCATCCAAAGCTGTTGCTTAGCAGGGGTACGCTTTGATGTTTCACGATTTGGGGAATCTGCTAATTACAATGAAGCGACTGGCCGTCTTTACATTTAACCCTTTAGCAGGGGAACTAGACCAACTGACATGGTCACATGTTTTAGGGACTATCCGAAACGTGGAGGTTTCCTCACGATGTTTTCTTTCAATGTCAAAGATTGGTTATTCATGTTTATTGGAGGAGTATTCATACTTTTTGTTCAATAACGTAACTTCTATTAAATATCTATCGCAATGTAGTTGATAACTCAAACTGCGAAATTAAACGCTTAACTGTTATATTATGACAGTGTTTCTAGCCAAGTACAAGCCAGTCTCATAAAATACAGTCTCGTTTATGTTCGGTACTGATACAGAAATCGAAGTTGGAATTTAGAGACCAGCTCCAAGTTGTAAATTGTCGTAACTGGCTTTTAATGTTACAATATTAAATGATTGTTTCATGTTATTAACTTGACGACAGATTTAACAAGTTAGTAGACAATAATTAGTTAAGTATGTTTGTAACAAAATTTATCTGTGAATTAATTTACTTGCAAAGCGTTGTTCTTACATTTAATAAGATAACCATATTTAATGTACCTATTATAAAACTTTTATTGTAATTTAGCTTGTGTATACTTTGGTGTAATTGCACAGTAAAATACCAAGTGTTCTTGAATAAATAAATAAAGCGTTATTTGTAGGATTAAAAATTTCATTCCATTATACACAACCAAACTGACCCGTCTACGGGAGTCTTCCGGAAGCTTAGCGTAGCATCTACGGGCGGGGTTCATGGATACAATGCACCGTCCGATTATGCATATTTTGTAATGTCCAAGTATGCAATTTCTCAGCCCTGAGTAATCCGTCTGTTCGTCTGCATCGGTCGTATCATATCAAACCAAAAGTAACTGAAAGTAAAGGCGTTTGGCGCTTATTAATAAATTCCTTAAATTGGTATTGTTAACACGTTACTAGTTTGCTTTTACTCTCCACGGAGTGCGTCCCTCCCAACCTTCTTAGCATAAGATGAGCTCACCATGAGCGCAGAACCACATGCATTTCGCGTAGCGCAGCGCTGCGCTAAATGCATTTATTTGCATTCACCAAGAGACGATTTGTAATTTGTTTGTTAACTTGTTGGATTTCGAATACGTATCTCACTAAATTGATTTTTGGTAGTGAAAGTAATGTCATGTTGTGTTCTTAAATAACGCAAGACTCGGAAAAGCTAGTTTTTATCCATCCATCATGCTTAAAAAAGTAACCCAGTGGTCAAATATAGACAAAAAGGGTTTTAGACCTATAACTGAACCAATAAAGATATTCCAACTAATATGCTGTCACTTTGATCTAATCAATTGGCAAGAACGTTAATTTTAGCTAATTTAACCAAAAGGCTACGGATCACAAATCGGCCCTAAGTCTTATTCCTAAGACCTTTTATTAACATCTATAATTTTGCCATGAAATTATTCAAATTACGTAGGGATAGGGTTAATACCTACATCAACTTATCACGTATTTCATACTATAAAGATTTTATTACTTGGTAAAAAAAAATACCAACTTTCTTTAGTCTTTCAAACTGGCAAATATTTTCCGGGACTTTTAATCAAAAATAAACTAATAAGGCGATGTAATACGTCATTAATTAAACAAAACAATTTTTCCCCAAAATCCTAAAGTAGCACCACTAAAAATTCCTACCTGACAGGTCTAATAAAATAATGATCGAGATGGATGGGCGACAGACAAACACCTCGCGGCGCGGGAGTCCGCTTTGATGAATGGTCGCGGTTGATTGTTCGTTTTACTCCTATTAGAGACACGACACGAAACCTTAGGAAATGTTTGTAACTCCTACCATATCAGCATTAACTATAAGAATATTAGAAGCAGTTTTGTAAAGATCTACCTTAAACTGATGTGTGCAAATATAGAAGAATAGTGGCGTGACGTGTTTTATAGGTATAAGAGCACAAATCGGGGTGATCAAGGTACACACAATGTCATCACTTCTTAAGATCGGTCTATTGGTGTTTTCTGAAGAAGGACTTAGTGTAGAAATTGATGATAGAATCCAAGAAACTGACTGTAATAATTCTAATCTTTTGCCGACCAACTTCTACTTGTCATCTAATCCACTGTTGAAACTCAATCAAATTCTTAAGCAGTTTGCTTCGCATTTAGTCTCGCTCGACCCGGGGATCGAATCGGTGACGCCAACCGTTGTAAGATAGGCAAGCTACGGAAGTCAGAATTAGTTATACCAGCCAGTGAAACGCTCGAGACAAACAAGATACATAATTACGTTGATTTAGCGTTTTATCTGCTTCTAACAGCACGATACGCAGTTTAATGTATGGATTCCTTACAAGGCATGGCATAGTTGTAACGACTGGCGAGCGATCGAGTGCTGCATCGCGTTTAAATCATGCAAATACTGCCGATAGTATCGGGTTACACCGGTACATGGTGTTGTTGTTAGTGGCATGGAACATTTTCACTTACAAACTTTAACTCATTGTAGTTGTTTTTGTATCTACTTAGTTGCATTCTCTGAATCATAATCAAGATTATAACTTTGTGAGATAAATCGGGCGATTCAATTCGAATAACAATTAGATCAGTCAAAATGAGCTGGGAGATGTCCTGATTTATCGCCATGTAGTTAGTTCTTATACTTACAAGGAATTGCTCTGTCTAGAAACTGATTAGTGCATTTCTGTATTTATCACTTGTTTAATGAATCAATCAATTAAACGTGGATAATGATGTCATTACCCACGTTTAATTAATTTATTCAAGTCCACCAACAGCACCTCATACAAAAAATATTAATTAATGCAATATGTAGTTTTTAGAGAAACTTACATGACAATATGGGTGCCAATTACAGGCGCACACAGCATTGTTAAGTATACATTAGACAACGCCATAATAAACAGTTAAATTAATCACACGATATCAGAAGATCATTATAGGTTCGTATAACAGCTTTTTACTACAGTAATCGGTTTTATTAATTTAGAATTGCTAAATTAGTCTCCTAAATGGGCCTTTCTGGACATGAACCGCCGAGTTAATTGGCGTACTGATCTCAGAAGCTATTGAAGCGTCTCAAATCAGCAAGAACATGCTCAAAGATGTATAGACAACATTTTAATTGTGCCAGCTATCGTTGGCTGATTTATAACTTTTTAAACGCACCACCATTTCATTAGCTATACTTGATTTTTTTAAATTGCGTCTTGGTTGGTTGATCTTAGTATGCCATTGCGTCGGACTCGGATCACGTAAGAGCATAATCTGCCAAGTAAGTGTTTTCAGAAATCGGTAATATTAACCCTTTTATATTATTACCTGTGGATTTATTGAAAACCTAAAACCGATTTGTCAGATACGCCTCCTTTTGATTGGGTCGACGATTTATTTCTGATTCCAGATTTTATTCACCATGTGTAACTACTTAACTAATATTATACTCGTTTTAATCTATACCATGTGAGTGACATATCGAATCGTGTCATTCTATATCGCAATCTGTTGGAGTGAGTCGCGCGAGGTTCTGCGCGTCCGAACTGGTCCGTCCGGATGTTGGGGTCCACATGTCATGTCGCTCGGTTTCCGGCACCTCTCGTTAAGTCTTTCTTCCTCGCTGATAAGGATTTGGGCGTGGGAACCATTCCGCACACTTTTTATAGCCATGTTGTAAAATGTTTAGCGGTTTTCGCAAACAGTATATCGTGGACCTGCATTTTAATTAAAGTTTACAATCTTAATGGACCAGGAAAGGAGATTGTGGTGTAATTGGTTTAAGCGTTTTGTGATAACAAAAGTCATGTGTACAAATCTTATATGCGTAATACGCAGGTATCTAATCAATCTGATTGCTAAAATTGTTTGCAATAAATAGCACTATGTTTATTACGAGTACACTAATATAAAATGCGAAAAATATAGCGTCCCTGCTATTTATTACTGCTTTAAAGCTTATCTCAGAATGCAAATATTTTTTGATGAAAGGTTAAATTTTTTGTCCTTATTGCTGCTATAAATAAATATCTCTTGCATCTCTTTTAATGAACCGCGACACATTGTCAAAGGCGTCAGTCATAGGTGCACGAAGTGTGACGGCTAATTTGTGGTCGGGCGCACCCGATACCCGTGGCAACATCAAATCTATGCGCACTGACCCTATCTCGTGACTCATAAATAGTAAACCAATACCCGAGGCGTGCCACACGTACCTACTGCTGAGTGTTTGGAGAGCCGTCATACTAGAGATGTTTCAACTTGGGACAAGCTCGACTAGAGTTAACTCAGTTGAAACTCACCATCTTTGGTGTGTGGATTGGTCTGGTCCGTAATCTTGGAAATGTAAAAAATGTTGACCAAAATGGCCTCAGTTGTCTTTTTTACAGATTGTTATTTTTTACCTTTTAGTAATAATCTGCTTTGGCGAAATGGCAGCCCTTCGTCAACAATGTATAAAAAAATCATCGGAGGGTTCAGGTGGGATTCGAGCCCACAACCTTCCACAGACTACAAACAGATCCTCCGATGAATTTTGTAAGTGCAATATTTACTTAAGAATAAATTGCAAAAAATAAAAATGTATGAAAAACCGGAGCTACACAAATAACCCATTGGATCGGTCAGTAGGACGTCTCTGTTATTCGGATGAGGATATTTAAATTTTATAAGAGTCATCAAGTGAATCTATCTCGAATTAGTAACTTTTGACACATCACTACGTCTCATACCGTCATTGGTCCATGTTCTGGAGACAAATTACGTAATTAAAATTATATGTATTGAATTTGGTTTCTGGTTCTCCATACCTTGACGTGTTGACACAGCAATGTAATTGGTGAGCTAACTGCATGCAATCATTTTGTTGACCAACGCTACGTGATTAATGCAAATGCTATGCTCTTGTGTAGTTATAAAGTAATCATCAGTCGCCTGCCCTGTTCTCAGATTCTCTGGGTGTGTTTAGTTTAAAAGATAGTAATTAGTTGGTATCATGAATTACCAAGAGAGCAACCCCGGAGGAAGACATTTTTTTTGCGTCCATTCGTAGAGTTTTTGAAAACCTAACTCCTCTTCTTTGTGAAATGTCACCATTATCTTTTTAGGATTGCTCGTTTTACTTGCTTATAATAAAAAAATGGCCTTATGCCTTCATAAACGTTATTTTCGGACGAAAAATTCTCCATTGAAATTATTAAAAACAATTTCATGCCTTTTACTTGTGGCCTATTCGAGACACGTAATCTCACGTAATAGTTTATTTTCGGCTGTATGTATATTATCGGCAAGGTTCGGCCACGGTCGTTGCCGGAGCCTGGAGGCTTAATCGGTGATTAAAAGCTTCCATATAAGTCAAATTTACAGAAATAGGCCTACGTAGACTGTGCAAGTCGGCCTAGTTCGCTTTCGATATCGAGAGGCGGGAAATGTAACTTTATCTTGATTAGATCACTGTTAGTAAAATGACTTGCAGAAATATTAGGAGTTCACGTCCTTTCCCGTATATAGCTGTTGCGGGCACTTTGATGTTAACTTGGTGTTTTATCAATTAAGAAGTCACCAAAATAGTTGTTTCTATATTGTATAAATATGTAAAATTTTATATTAATTTCAACCTTGATTTCTATTATAATGGTATTGACCCTAGAGGTCTCGGCATTTCTTGATCGACTAATTCACATTTTTTAGTATATTCCTATTCCGTGATTTTAAACAGACACATATTTCTGTAGAAACCCATTGCTGTATAATTCGTTGATGATGCAAGACTGTAAATTAAGCTACTATAAAAGGATATTCTAAATCTTTATCATCTTAGCCCTTTGTCTTGGTTTCGAAGCTGTTTCTTCGGAGCCCGGGATCTGATTTCCTTGCTACGACTCGTCCAGTTCGCCATTGTGGTGAATTTATTGGCATGCATGTCATCCTTCACGAGAGAAGCCGTCATTTTGGGTCTACCCCTTCTGCCGTCGGTGGAGGAATGCCCTGACATTTGTTTCCCACATAGCTATCCGGTTTACGCAGGATTCTAAAATCCGAACTGTAGTTTTATCCCATAAGTTGGTTTAAAATGGCCATAAAGAGCACGCGATAATGTACGATAAGTGTTAAGAGCTATCATAAGACGGCTTCCGAGAGCGATTTTATTATTTCTAAGATAATTTTACAACGGCGGCTTGTCGTTTTACAACGTTTTATTGGCAGAGGCAGTTCCGAGCAAAATTGCAGGCCATGTTTAGGCGGCCAATTGAAGTTTTACGACGCGATGTAATAATGTTATCGGTATTGTTATATCCCGTTTGAACTATTAAACCGGCTGATTCGAGCTTCTGATTATTTTATTACGCACGATCCTAGGAATAAGATAGGGACGTTAGCCAAGAAAGAGGTGTACTTGTTTCGTTGTTTCCTAGTGACAAATTTAATTGATTGTAGGTATTATTACTGACTGCATAGTCATATTTGGTAGTGACCCTTGCCTTACGTCCACTTCCAAGCGTCCGTGGATTTTGTAAAGTAGAGCTGAGACAAGATTGTCTCCGCTTACTTTAAATTAGTGGCACGTGAACTAATAAAGATAATTATCTTTATTGTTGTGATTGGATGGCTTGGTGATTTTCAAGGATGAGATATCCGCTAACAAAAGATCCAGCTTTGCCATTTGCACAATCCGAGTTCACTTTTAATTAGACTTAAGTTCACGGATCTCTTAGGTCGGACACTTAAGTGGTATTTAAATATTAAACCTTAATTACATATTACGTAAATGTGCCATCCTTAGCCACCGAGGCTATAATCCTTGAATTTTAGTCATCTTGGTAGCTTGTGATAATTATGATGAAACTCAGTATGATAATGCGAATTTATGAATTTAAATAGGTAGGTATGCCTATGTTTGGCACTGACGCATCTAAATTTTGAAAATTTGCATATTTCTTATGGTATTTAGTTCCCTTCTCTTCGCCAATGCTCCACCCTGATATTGCGTGACTGTAATTCGTTTATTGATATTGCCACGTGTTTTGGGTTAAAAGATTTCGCCGCTCGCCATCGAACTAACAGAATTTACGACCAGTATGTACTTTAAATGAATAGGCGAGGTTTATTTGCAATTCGTGTCTCGCGTTAATTGAGTTTAAATTTGAGTTGACATTTGAAATTAGTTTAGCGGACAGAATGATGTCAACGTGTTTATTTAGAAAATGGATATACATATTCTGTTCTCTCAAGGGTCAACGTTAAGGTAGAAGATTGGTGCGGGGGATGGTAATCATTCTAGCGTTCATTACACAAGTTGAAGGTTTGTCGCAGTGCTGACTAGTACCTACGCCCAAACGACCAAGATGTTCCAAATTCAAAGGTTTTGAAATAACCTTTTTCCCTGTCACCATAACGGTTCTCGTGAACTGTTCTATGCAGAAAATAATTACATACAGAAGGATGGGTGGTTGGGGATCGACAACTGGACCGGCCTCAACTTATATTGTCTATGTTTTTACTGTTTTTAATATGTGTCTATGTTTTACTGTTTTTAATATATTCTTGTAAACAATCAACATATTATCATAAACATAAATATTACATACATACCATAAATACTATGTTTATGGTTTTTATTTGCCTCGTAAATATGTCCTGCGTAAAACTATAATCACCCTTCTTATTGGCATCACCAACATACAGTCCAGGCTCAACAGGCATCATATGCAAATCGCCCCTCCACCTGGCCTGAGGGCGTCCTACTACGTTTAACGAGTCGCAATCTTTATACTGCGATAATATAGAGGCGATGAATCGAGTGCGTCGCCCTGGCTGATGATGATGGATGCACCACCCCGGCGGACGCAGCGTCCGGCGATCATTCCATTACGCGCCTAATGGTATGATTGTAAAATGCGGGCTGTTCTCAATAAATGTTAATACGCTATTGGCCGGCCGAGATTGCCGTTTAAAGCGGGCGCTGCCTCACCGCTGCGATTTGTCACTTGAGCAACAAAGTTGGAGACTCGCCTGTAATAGGCGTCGTTTAGTAGATGGCTTCATAAGATTTAAGAGCGGTAAATATGCATTTTACGAGCCAAATGACTTATAATAATGTAAATTATGACATTCGCTATTTAGAATTTAATTGTGCAAAATTACGATTACAGGTGCTCAAACTGATAGAGTATCAGTAAAATATATTGAGTGTGTCACAAATGTTGTGAAGAGTATTACGCAAGTAAATATATAGTTTTTAAAAATCTGGCATTTTAATAATTGTTATGTTTCAAATTATATATTTGTTTCCATTAAATTTTACTCGTCGATAGTTAAAAAGAACTACACAATTTATATAGGTAAGTACCTTATCTGCCTCCGTCTTCAACTTGTTTCGATCCTTTGGGTGTAAACCTCCTTAAATCCATGCCACTTGTTTCCTAATACCTAAACACTTTACGGCATGATAAGGTACATAAATAACAAAAACAGATATTGTAATTCGAATTAATATGAATGAGTGAGCGGTAGTTACGTCTCATTATAATTCTCGTTTTCCGTTTTACGGTGTTTCCTGAGCAGAGCATAAATCAAAAGGTGCGGAGTTGGCCGCGGGCGTTTGTCATTACGCTCACCTGCAATGGTGCGGTGCCATTCGCGATCGCCCATTTGCCGCTAACGCCCATTTGTAACAGGATTGAGAACTGTCGCGCGAGCCCACCAGGCTCCTGTGTGCCAACCGACTTTAAGCCCCTCTACAACTATAACATTCCACTGCACACTGGTCAACCTAACCCCACGATTTGCGAACAATCGTAAACCACGTTTCAAAACTAAAATATGTGCACCTAGCTAAAGGCTCGCCCGCGTCTCTTAAGGTTGAGGAATGTCGCACAGCAATTTATCTTCAAAGGGGTCTGACTCTGCACTGCGTCGCATAATTGGCGGTGTTCACACTTGGCAATTCTGCGCGGCCGATTCTCTAAAAACAAGAAGAGTCGCGCTGTATACCCGCGTGTAGTATGTGTGCGCGAGCGCCGCCGCGGGACGTGTATAAATCCGATGCACCCATTGTCCTGTCGCGACACGCTCAATACTGTACTTTTATTTGGAATCCGATCGGAATATCTCCTTATGGAGACGGACGCATCTTGTAAAATTAGACTCACTGCTTGCAGACCACTAAATTAATTTATCTGTTTGTCCTAAATAGGGGGCATGCAAAATCAACTGTTGTTATTAACTTGATGATAACGAGTGCGTTACTAAGATTTGGCTTATATTTACAAAACTTAATTATATTCACCAAAAAGATGGCTTAAATATTGTATGTAGCTGTGATATTATGCTGGTTTATTAAAAGTTAAGCAAGTAATGAATGTAAAAAATAAATAAATTGATTTATCATGGAACACAAACACGCTAGGCGTGTACCTCGGCGCAGGCGCAGGTCGCTCACCGCGCAGACCTCGTCGCATTAAAGCCGAATGTTTTACAATTCCTTCGCGCAGTTTTTGTTCGTTTTCGCTGCGGGACGTGCGAAATTCGCGCCACTTAAACAAAATAAAAATAACGACCAACATGGAAACTGGTGTATTCCACGAACAGAAAAAAGCTTTACGAAGCTACGAGATTCGAGCAGCGTGTAACCAATAAGATTATTCCGAAACTCAGATTAATCTTCTACACTATAAAAGTCTATATCGCCTAAATAATTTGATTTGTATCATAAAATATTACTGGCGTTCTTTATGGAATTGTGTTCATGGTGCAGGCACATTTTATTGTAGCTTTCTTAAATCTCTATTGATCCTCGTCAATAAATCTTGTATTGCTAGACCTTTTAGATCTGAGGTGCAATGTATCACACCCAGGAATTCTGTAACCATAAATCATGTTCGAGATGAATACCCGCTTATTAATACCCCGACACGGGGAAGGTCAAGAATCAAGATTTCCATCTGAATAACGTTAATGTGTGAGTGTAGCTAGAAGGGTTTTTGTAAATAGATACTGATTCGACTCATTTGAAGAATGGCTGGGCTAGCAATAAAAGGCTTCACATCTGAGACTTATAATTTATAGCGGACATGTGCAAGGAAATGCCCTGTTTACTTTCATTCCGTTTTCGTCCAGTTCCTTTTAAGCCGCTCGTTTATTGCGCCCTGTGCGGATAACAAGGGATTTTGTAACATGGCTATTTCTGGTGCACAATGAAATCGTATCTCCTTGCGTTGGTGGGTGGAAGTCTATGTTTATGCCGATGCAAGTCAATTTCGTAATACTGACCGGTATGGTACCATTCAATGATATATTTCCAGTGTACACTCAATGGGCTTGATGTGGTACCGAGGTTGATTTTCCAAAATGGTGCAGGCTCGTAGAATACAAGTGCGTTTGTTATATTGTATATGGTAATAGGGCGCGGCGACGGGCGCTCAAACGACGCGCTCAGTAAGGAGTTGTCCCTTTAATTCTCGCCGGTGTGATCAGTAACATTCCTACAAGGGTTTGCTCTCCACATTTTTGTGTGTTGGGTCTCGTTTTTCTTGGCGGCCATTTCCCACCTCGGTTTTGTCGTCGGGAATTTAAACGAGCTGATCTTCATCGGGACTTGTTTGGATTTCGTGCAAGAAAAATTGTCGGACTTTCGGCTATTTGAGTTTTCGTTGAGTATTCCGGTTCCTTGCTCGAATTAGATGGGCGTAATTTTTTTCATTTGTGTAGATGTTAATGTTTAACACAATGGGACACAACAGTTGAAAAACTCTATAACTTTCTGACTTCATTTCATTGATTGAAAGTTCTGTGCTCTTCGCCATTAAAATACCAATGCAAGTGTATTCTCAGCAGTTCTAGTAGCACGATTATGTGTGGATGGGCATTGTTTCCAGTGAGATACATAAAAATATTCCCTTTGTTTGTTCTCGTTTGGTACTTGATTGCGGGTGCGGAATCGTTTATTTTGGCTGCATTGTGCGATGGACAGCGGATTAACAGGGGCGTCGGCGCCACGGCGCGCGGCCGCGGCGGCTGCATAGCAAATGCGCACGGTGTGTGGTGCGCGCGCGCATCGCGATAGACGCCCGGCCACGCGCGCGCCGCTGCCTGCTCCGCCGAGATGCAAGCGATTGCCCGCATTAACATACTACCATTGCCTGTTTTTATAAACTTCCAATGCATTGTGCTTATGCGGCCCTTTTGAAATTCTTATTACTTTACATTCCGCTCGTATATTTCATTTAGCGCAGTCAATATTTCAAAAGGATCATGCTGTACTATACGAGGCACAGACAGCTAATTGACAAACGCTTGGCGTTGTACCTTCAAATTGTGTTCCAATATTTGCTGAGTGGAACCATAAAGGCCGGGACAAACAGTCGCTGTCCGTCTGTTTGTCCGGCCGAGCCCGGTCTGTTTGCCTCCGCTATCTGTACGTGATCTCGTCTCCGCGGACCAGTTTACCCCGAGCCAGGGATTTTCTTTGTCTCCTAGTTAAGCTGTTTTTTTTTAATCTAAACCTGAGATCGCGTCGTTAACACGTATTTGGCATTAGGTAGATGTCGTTAAGAGTTTATTGTACTGTTGAAGTGGTAACGATGGCGCTTTTTGACTGTTTATTCTTAAAATATTACATGTAAAGCAAATTTATGTTTTTGTTGCAGGTATGTATGCGGTCAATTGACGTGGTGATGGGTTTGGTCATCATAGCGCAAATGCATCCGTAAATCGGCCAAGATAGAGAAGTATTTTTAGCATTAAAATATGACTTATCCCGAATCCAACCTCACTCAAATCATTATCATCAATCATTATTCATCATTAGCGATTTCCAATACATATTGTTTGTTTTTACTGGGCGTAATACCAGGGCAAATAGTATTTCTCCATTTCATAGTTGCTACTTTCTACCGCCATTATCATTATGTATTTTATGCTTCTCGCTTAGAATAATAACTCTATAGAAGGAGAGTCTCCATACTAGAGCTCTGTCAAAAATGAGACACAAAAAAATTCACGCAGCCTACTGCGCACCGTACTGACACTTTTTTAATGTTGCTAGGGAAGGTACAGTTTCCCCGAAAACTGGTAAATAAATCGGACGCCTCAATAGTGATTTCTAATGTGTCGTAAAATGTTGGTCAGTGTGGTATGAACAAATAATGTAAAGTTTATTGCGAGATAGATCTAATAGATACGTTTACAAAAACGCACTAGGTATTATAGAAATTTAACGTACAATTTCGGTGGTACATACCACACAACCTTCAGGCAAACACAATTAATAATAGTGTTGGTGGGGTAGGTAATGTTTTTATGTGGTATAAATAGAATATTATTAAATTGATATGAATAGAAGAAAACAAAAAGTATTTTTTGTATAATTTATTTCGCGAGCACTCGACATGGAAGTCGAATTATAAAATTTCATACATTCGTCAACACAAATACTTATCTAATTCGACTTCAATGTCGACAGCACGAGAAATGCCCCTCAGTCGACTATGTCGTTGGTACCTACTTACATTAGGAAAATATGTTAGCAATAATTGTTTTAAAAATTAATTACCTGGATTAAAGTCAGGAAAATATTTTTCTCAATTGGGCAACACAAGATACAATGAAATATTGAAAGCTTACCTGTAGAAAGTGATAATATTATTCTTATTCTCCCTGTAATTTCATAAAAAATTCCTAAAATTTTAACTTTTGATCTGAGTTTGAAAACAAAGATTTATACCTACCTAATGATTATTTAAAAATAAATGAATTAGGTTTTTTTTTAAGTTAATGTTAGCTACATACTATAGGGCAGGAAGTAAATATGTGGACTTTAGATGTTAAAATACATGTTGATTGCAAGTTTAATTGCTTTCATTTATTAGCTTTTAACACATTCCTCGCCAGTTTATTTAATTTACAAAAACATAAATCTTACATAAAGAAACCGAATATTCGGCGCATCTCTAGTCTAGTTACTATTTATCCACTATTATGCCATTTTAGTACATTCTCAATGACACTGGTTTTTATGTTATAGTTTAACTACTATTATTATCGTAAATGTACTAAGAAATAGACGTCCTGTTAATAGCATACAGATGAGTATGTATTAATACGCGCTGAATATAATTCAGTTTTTTATGACATATTTTATGATTTATAATTCCGCTCTTACATTTATTTTAATTAAGAAAATAATAAATAATTATAATGAAATTCTACACAATCATTTTCTAAAAAATAAAATCCACTCAGTCAGGTTTCAGAGACTTAGGAGATCTTTTATCTGTTAGAAAATTCTATGGTGATAGTAACTATCATGATATTATCCATATTTGTGAGGGTCGCCATATATGACAAGGCGATGCCAAAGACAAGTTAGCTATTTTGGATCTGACAACGACAACGTCGATCATGTCTGTTGCTCTCCCTTTGCTTGCAATTAGGTTTTAACGGGAGACAAATACTGTGCTACTATAAAAAAAACATAACATATGCAAGATTGCAGAGTAAGTAACCTGTAATATGGGTATTGAATAATTATATTTTATTTTATTTTCTTTATTGGGGAAACAAACAGCATGAATTAACACAGTAAATAATGGTCTATTCAGAAGACTGAGCTATACGCAGTACCTACTTATTCGTTTAGTGATGAATAAGGGATTACAATTTGGTAAGAACTAGCCGACCTCAAAACAACTAACAAGCACTAGCCAACGCCTCATCTAGATCTTCCATTGTGCAAAGAAAGTACAAAGGGATATCCTGCTATTCCTTTGTAAAGAAGCTCCAGCTACTTTAGAAAGTAGCTTTATTAGAATTACATGCTATTAATTTACGGTAGATCTTATTGCGGTGACATAAGAGTCAACATCCAAAAATTATAGTAGTGTAGTTAACCGTACACATGTAGGCTAGGTCAGTAGCTTTTTTGTTATTATTGCTACTGACCTAGCCCACGTTGTGTTATGTTGTAACTAGGTGGTTCCAGATTAAAATGATTCTGTTTTTTATCGATTTTTTGTACGCATAACGCTTACTATGTCACTCCAATCACTAGTAATTACCACCTGGGGTCTCTATCTGAAGAGCGTAACTAATGCCTGCCTAATTTGTCCATAGAAATGCGAAATGCACGTACCTACTGCCTATTTGCGCAAAAAAACCAGCAGGTCCCATTTAATGAGATGAGTTTTTCCAAGTTGTGTGATTATGCCCATGTTAAATAGAATTCCTAGAGGATCAGTACCCTTTCTGAGGCATTTTAATGGTGCGTGCGGAATTGTCCGGCCAAATGTATGCGCTAATTGTGAGTAATTGAGCGCGGGCAGCGTGCGCGAGCGCATGCAGCCACGGTATCTGGCCCGGGTTGCCTGCCCAACCTGGGCATCAAAAATGTCCAAGTGAATGAAAGACATCCAATTTTTTTTATTTAACTATATAGACCGTGTGCCTGTTCGTCATCTGATATTGTAACAGAATTCATGGATTAGCATGTGACCGAAAGGAATGGCGTAATAAAGAAGAGGTCTATCTATACTGAGCAGTGGGTGGATGATGTGGGCTGCTATAATCTGAAGTAAATGTTGAAATGAAAATTCGATCATAGAAACCTTAGATAATATGATGACGCATGAACGCGTTAAAAGTGTCGCCGCCAATAAATGCTCCATTCACAAAAGAGCGCTATTTGGCATTTTTAGAATTTAAAACGAATTTCTATGGATTAGAGTCGAAAATAAAATAATAACATTTTGTTTTCGATATCGACGACATATTCGAAATTATATATAGCTATAAAGCTGCTAGTGACAGCCCTGTTCGGATCACTTTTTCTATCGCTTTCAGTTTAGAACCACCAAGACCAAATACTAAATAGATGTAGACCAAAGGGCAGGCTAGAGTTCGAGGTGGTTCTGTTTTGGATTTCATGTCAAATCCGCCTGCATTTTTATGGTGAATGTATGCCTTAATTTATTGTCAGTAACGAAGCGCGCGCAGTCTGCCGCTTCGTGATCTGTCCCGGGTTGCCCCACCCACCTAGGAATTAGAAAGGCGCAAATTAATGTTCTTGGTTTAGAGTCTAACCTTTAACTGAATCAAACTTCATTTAGTCGGTTCTTGTATTCAGTTTGGCATTTATAAATGATCTAAGTGACAAAAGAAACAATATCGATAAAATTATGGCTTTTGGCAGATGGCCTGTATGAAGAGAATTATCGATTGGTTTTTGACTTGATTTCTTATTGTTCTGGTGTGCTCGGCACATCTCTTTTCATACGAAATAACATTTGTTACGTAACGTTTTAAGTGCTATCTGTAAATCCTAAAATTTTCTTGATGCAATACCTTCAAGAACACAATGTTAATAAACCAAATGAGTGTGTACATAGATACGGTGATTACGGGAATATATGACTAGATTAACCTGTCAGTTAAAGGCCCCGTTAAAGATAAGCCTGCGGGGAAAATATATCGCACGAGCGAGTAGTCGTGCCTTCAATCTCCGTCTAGGTTTGTGGAAAATTTAATTACAGTTTTCTCTTAGCCTCTCGCAGTGAGAGCTTATGAAGTCGTGAGGGAACATTTACACCAGTTGATTGCTAACTAGTATGTGCAATAGTAAAACTCAACTGCTGACATTAAAAGACTAAAACCTTTATAAGAGTCGTGTATACCTTTTACATAATATCGCACGAGCACGTCTCAGTCATAAACCTTTAGGAATAGGCCATAGAGTGGGTAGATAGAATAGCATAGAATGGCAAATCGCTTATCCCCATAAATATTTGTGTCAATACTCGATTGCTTCATATATTTTGCTATCAAAACGGCCTGACGTAAATGAAGTCAACTACCATAATGTCCTCGTTAGTAGAAACGGGCCGTTAAATTGATTTTCGATGATGTCATCCACAGTTTTGTGGTTTAAACGACAATTATCTTAATGAATTCATATTTAATATCCAGGGCTCTGAAGCATTAGCTTTGGACGCGACTGGCAAATATAAATAGCTAAATAAAATAAATACATTTACATAACATCTCATACTCCCAGACACTGAAGAAACTTACGTGTTCATCACACGAACGTTTGTCAAGGGTGGGAATCGAACCCACGACCTTTCTCTTTCTCTTAGGGTCACTACCAAATGCGCCATCCGGCCATATACCTACACGTTGAAATTATGTTGATAATAATCCACTTTTATGAGAAATACAAAATGATCTTAAATCAGATCAAAAAGTATTAATGATGGAAGGATGTAATAATATCTGAAATAAATTTATTTGAATTTCAATTAAAAATCGCCTTACAAATAAACGAATGGCCCCTTTCAGGGTGTGTCCTTATTCGCTCTTAGATCATTTGTGTATAATGTCAGGCATATTAATTTATTGGCTTCAGTTTCGGCCTCAAATGGCTGTGCCCTCAAGTCTTGTCTGTCAGCCGTTTGCTGGCGTGGCTTGACCACTTGCGGTGGACATGGGCATGACAAGACACTTACAACATGCACGAGTCCTAATTCGTAATTAATCTCTATTATCAAGCCTTATTAGGAACACTGTTGGGTGGGGCAACTTTTGATCTAGAGATTGTACCAATTGAAATGTTGTACCGTGGGTATAAGATATTCAAGTTATGTCTTTATTTTTCCCCGGATACACGTAAACAACATCATGATTTCAATTGTAATGAAAATATTAAATAACAAATGTTAAGTACTGGTGTACTTCATGATACACTCATTTATCCGACTCAGAGATTCCAGTTCGTTATCATTTTGTAAAGTCTCGGCGTATTGTAATGTAATTCGCGCTATCTTATCAAATTGTCGAGTTGTAACATTTTGCTATCGATAATATCGTATTTCTATCAATGTAAACAAGTTAAATGTTATTCGAAACATGGTTTAGGTGAATGTTAGGGATGATTTGATGTTCTTCGTCGTCTGCTTAGTTATCTGTTGTCCCTATCCCTAAATTGTCAGCAAGTAGCTTTTTAGCACTACAGGTCCCAGGCTTTAAAATTATCAAAGGCACGGAGTGAAAAACTTTCCCAAATATCCAGCACTTCGTAGAGTGGGCTACCGACCCGTGAAACAATTAAATGAAATCGATGTATACGAAAACATAATCGTTGAACACAGTAAACGTATTGAATAATAATTATATTATGCCACTTAATTAAGTAACTCGTAGCTAGAAATAATTTTACGGTAACAACAAATGACTAAATGGCAATACCTACTAATAAAGTTTGCGACAGCTACCGTTTGCGCATATTATTCGTAGATAGTAATTTTAATAAACAGCTGTGCTCCAATTAACCGTGTCTGTTCACCCGCACTATAATTGTTATATTTGTTTAAAGGTAATGCTAGTATCATACATATATTTTATTAATGCATTAAGTTAATGTCTGCTCAACATTGCAGATATTTCAAATTTAATTTGTAATCAAACTATTTAATTAATGGTTATATTACATCTTAATAACGAAGTCGTGGTTATAAATATTGCCGTCACTTTCATTAAAGACTGCAGGCCCAATCGGGAATAGGGGGTTAAAAGGTTGGCAGCAATCGCTTACCATCAGGGGATCCGTCTGGTTGTCTGCCACCTAAAACATAGTTATACCAATGAAACATATTAAAGAGGTTTAGGTATAAAATGCGTTATCCCTTAATCGGCCATGAGTCACTGAAAAATTTCATTGGATTTCGCTCTTATGTCGTGAAGCATAAGGTTCAAAATTTGGTGGGAACTATTTTCCCTGTGTCCAATTAAGGGTTCTAGTACCTATTATGTCCTTCTTGAAGAGGTTCAATTTTGATGTTAGATTGTTAGCAAAGCAATGATTATTTAGAATTATTTTTGTTATCATTATTGATGCCAGCATCACAACACGTTTACGTTCCATCCTATATCCTTAAATCATAATAATGGCTATCCTTATCAGCCGGTTTACTGGTGTACCGCGACCAGGACATAGTATCCATAATAACTTTCATCGTAATGTTTATTAAAGTTATTTCTTTCGCTTTGACATGATTTACGACGTATATCTACAGTATTTATGGAAACTCCCTCATAAGGCTCAGTACATACACGACACATTGACAGAAGTTACCTATGTTCCGTATTATTTATTGAGAAAAACCAACATTATGTCGATCGTGTATATTCTCCTCGATAGTGGCTAGGGGTAACTTTCCAGTGCAATTGTGCGAAAATGGTGTTACGAAAGGGTATTCTGATTTCTGTTTTTAACTTTTGAGATAATGATTCTCAATGTGTATTTTTGACCAAGATCTAGTTGGTCTGGTAAGAGTATAAGAGTTGAGACAGTCAGACGTCATTTGCTTCTCTGTCTTTGGTCAGACTTGCCAAATACTGACCTTCAATTACCCTGTTGTATACGTCCACCGATGGACTTAGGCTTCGCATATCCTGTTGGATCATGGTACAGACAGCCACACATCAAAGTATACAAAACTGTCAAAATTCTTCAATCGACTCTCATCATACTGTCAAACAATTTTTGAATTTCAATTGAGGTTTGACAGGTCGGTGTAGCCTGATGCGTGGCTGACTGTACAAGCGTATGCCCTGGCTCAATAGCGACGGCTTTAGACAGAATCCGGAAAATCTCGCGGAGATGATGCTGGAAACGTCCTTCAGATCTGTGCTGACTTTCAAGCCACTTGAATTAGTTGGATTGTCGTATATCGAGCAGAACTCTCGTGTTCTGAACCGTTATTCTAGGTGAGCGAGACGCGATGTGACGTGACTATTAACTAAGACTGATAAACCCGATAACGTAGATACAGGGAGTACGGCTACTGTTTAACATCTTCGTAACGTACTCAGTCTCGTTTACTTACTCGTTTTTATTGTCAAGCTGTTAGGCTGCGTTGACAAGTAGCACTGTCTGATTAGACGGACGGTACAGTACCAGCAAGCAAATTATAGTAAAAATTATGGAATTTCCCTTCAAAACACTCGCTAAGCTGTTGGTACTGGGCTCTAACCCTCCTCGCTCGTGTCATAATGGTATCGCATTGAAATGTAAGATTGTAAGGGAAATACAGAATGCTCTTGTGTCTGCGCGTTATAGAGGTAATCTGTAAGATCAATCGAAATATTGACAGGACACAAATCGGATCCATTCCAGACGCCTTGGTATGGATTGGATTTGTGTAATCTGGTGCAGATCCGGCTGTCGGTATATGGTGCGCCTAAGGGCCGCTAGAGCTGCGACAAGTCGGGGCTCATTGCGTCGTCATTACACCCTCATTACACGGTAATGGCCGCGGCACCGTTGCGAAACGCAAATATACCCGACGCCGATGATACTGCGGTTTGCGTCGTTTTGACACGTTTTTGCCAGGCTTAAAGCACTGATTGATGTTCTTGTGGTCGGGTCATGTTGTGTTTACGTGTGATTAGGGACTATCTCAACATAAGTGGCGTCGATAAGAAATACTTATAAAGGTGTCTTTGAATGACCACTTTTAACTATGTAGCTTAAAACATGATAGAGGTAGGTATTTTAAGACTTTCAGCAAAACTGTGGTAAGCTGTAAAAGAAGTGATACTGGGAGTGCTTTGATTGAAATTAATAAAATAAATAAATGAGTCGACATCTGGTACTGAAATCCTTATTCCTTGACTAGTCGTTGTATCACAGAGTCATCTACATATTTTGTATACTTTGTAACACTTTCTAAATGTCCCTAATTAAGAACACGTCCGCGTAAACGCAGCAATTTCCTCATGCGATGTTGTGCCCCGCTCGCGACAACCCTAATGCTCGACATTAATCAACAATCGCCCCTGGCTGCAATGTTGACTGCGATTTAATGTGTAATAATTATGGGCAGCAAACAGGCTTCGGAGACGCGACGGTTGGGGCAGCGAACATCAGGGATGGTCTTTCGAACTGATGACTAAACCATTGGTGATGGGCAAAGAACGATTCATTTTCGTGGGTTTTAGACGCGCGCGTCCAATATATATATATTTATTAAAATACGTAGTACTTCGGACCAGAATAGGTTACAAGAGACACCTGCTTATATTGTAACCTTAACGCCACATTCTCATATTGGTAGTTGTAGATTTATGACTTTTTATTTTTTATTACTGCTCAGCGAACTTTGTGAACAAAATCCATATTTAAATAAAATACTATTCTATTATAGTGTATTGATTTGTATTATTAATCTTCATACCATTTTTATCTGGCGTATAATCATGATCCAGTCGCTTCATTGTAATTAAGATTAACCAAATCTAATGGCCCAAGCGTACCTTAGGACCCGAGACTCTGCTTAGAATGCAACCATTAGACGCTGTGAAATAAGAAAGCATCATTTATTTATGTATGATTATGATTATTGAAAGTGATAATACTCTAGCTAGACCAACTCAGTCCATAAAAATGTTAGGTGTTTGTGTCTACGTTAGTCCGCCGTAGTTAAAGCAGACTAGATAAATCTTATTACTCTTTATAGAAGCGGGTCTAAATATCTACAATTGTTCTCTTATCTGATATTCCTTATTTATTGTGCTCGCTGGCAGCCCTACAGGCCGTGGTCGTGCCTTGTCTCACGAAGCTATTCGGAATATTCGACCATTATACACTACGTAATACAGATCGTAAATTATTATATTGTGCTATCACTACTATATTAAATTATAGAATGAACATTTGTTATCATCGCCAACTGGCCAATATCTGACCGTTCGCGTTACTGCCAAACCATGGTGGTGAAAGTGGATTATTTTAGATAAGGTTAGAACTTCTAACTTAGAAGTTCATCTTCAACTCGTTGTCCACCCTCACTTAGTTTCGGATCTCCATTTTTAGTACAGATAATATTATACACCTTTTCAACCGTACTCACTTCCCGAAGCTACTATACTTTAAAAAACAACCATTTTTCCCAAGAAACATAGTCTAATCTCAAAAAAACCTCATCTTCCCATACAAAAGTGATCCGCTGATTGATGCAATTTGCATGGGAATGGTTTTTTTTTGAGACTAGAACTATATTTGTTAGGGAAAAATATTTGTTTTCATCCGTATAATGCCCTCGAGAAGTAAGACGGCTTAAAAAGCTTGGTGTACAATAACCTGGCAACTCTGGCAAGTTAAGTGCCACACCGATAACCGTTGAAGCAGACGTGTGTTGACTGAAGACAGCGGTTAACCAGGCGTAGCTGTAGGATGCTCTACCACAGATTAAATGGCTCTACCATTAATTGAACTGCTGATGATTGTGATCGATTTTATCATACAAGCCTTAATTATAACTAGTCTAAATCTATACAAACAAGTTGAATGGCATGTCAACTTACATTTATGCTGGAAAATTAATCTTTTTAATTAACCAAAGGATAATCTTGGTTGTTTCAACCCATGCTATTACGTGAAGTATTATTATAAGATGTTAAACCATAAGTGGACAATTACACCTTTGTATATTGAATATTGATAACTATTAAGTACAGGTCGTATACTCGCAATGACACTGTCGGACTGTAAATGACAGCCGAGGAGAGGAAATTGAAATCGATAGCTAACCCCTAATCAGTGAACTGTCAAACACTTAGCAGCCTCGATGCGACCGCTGCGCTAGTCTAGGCTGAGGTAGCGGGTTTAGTGCGTAGAGAAACGCGGTTGTATAAAAAGTGTTTTTAGAAGTCCTAGGACAGACTCGACCAATCTTCATCTGACGATAAATCCGAATGACAGTCTCATGCCATAGATTTCGTTATAGGACATTATTACTATAGTGTTGATGACTAGTATTTTACTCTAAGAACATAAAAATGCTTTATTAATTAGCATCGCATTCGGTGTAAAAAGCACGGTGTACCTATACTGCTGTGCAATACCCAAGTATTCAACCGACCGAGAAAACTATGACCGAGGAAAGGAAATTCGAATCAATAGCTTAACCCCTAATCGTGATTCCGAAGACGCAATCGTGATAATACTCCCAGGTGTGGTATGATAGATTACTATCAGATTGTTAAAATTGTATGTGGCTCACTACAATTGCCAAGTGTTGGATATCCTAAATGCAATAAATTCGATTATAAACAAGATTTTCATTATCTTACGTTGACAACCACATACGGATATTGATTTATATCATCGATTGTAATCGTTGAGTGATTATGATTAAAGTGATGATTGATATGTTTTCAATTAACCGTCTTAACTTAGATAAAATGTAAAGTAAAGCCTAAATTATTTATTGTATAAGATCAACGTCAATCTGAATCCTCTTGATTGAAAAATTTAGAACTTGACAAGTTTCTGAAGAAAGAAATGCCCTTTCTTTGTTTTTCCTTTTTTTTTGTATGTAGATTGTAGATACTCCTGTCCTTACCTTCATGCATCTGGTCAGTTCAAATGGAACCTCATGTGCATCCGACAAAGTTTTCGGTTATCGGCCGAAGTCAGACCATTTTTTTTAATTATTTGATTTTTATTATTGGCCTTGTAAAACGCTACCTCCTGTCACGGTGATCGCGGGCGTATTCCTTACTTAGCGACTGCGGTCAGCAAGCTCGGAGGCGATGGAGCGTGTCATGACGATCCGATGGTTCCGTCCACGCTACCAATACTAGTTTCAGCTGCGTCAATATATTGATTTCATTACTATTTTGTTTATACCTTTATATGTCACCAAAACCCAGCCATTTTGTATTGCCCTGCCATCTATAACGTCTTATTTCTCCACTTTGTGATGCTGTTGTGGAAAAATTTGGATTGCAGAAATAGTTAGGGGAAAAAATCTGGGACAACATTAAATCATAAAAATAAGTACTTATTGTATAATAACTTTTGTTTTTTTTCATGTTTAATCTAAGTATTTAATGATAGTGAAAATGATAATTTCAGCAATTGTATGAATGAGAACAGACAAATGATAAGATTACCACGTTCTAAACCCTGCATGTCGTGTATCTGGTTTCCCTGTCAACACGGCCTATATTTACAAGCTCTAGTCCATATTTTATGTCTCACTCAACCATTCACGATGTGAGATTTCCACTTTCGTCATTTCCTTTACACAGATAACAAGAGTTAATAGCTTTAGAAAGTTGCTGAAACAGTTGAACTGCCCATCCATCAATGGGGATTGGATTCATGTGCCATATACGATAAAATTGTGCATCTATTTAAAAGCCCGCATAAAATGTATTAGTAAAGCTGGTTTACTTACCAAGATAACGTAAATGAGTTGTAATGAAAGAAAATATTGGCTGTGGGTTCTATATATTGTATAAATTAACATCCAAAGAAACACGGGTTAAAAGTTGTCACAAATGTAGACTTCTCGTACTTAATCGATTTGTGAATGAAAAATCTAAGTTTGTAAAAAGTCAGCGTCATCATTTATGCCCACTTCCTACTATGATAGATAGTTTAATAAGTTTTTCTTCGATCTATTTGGATCCAGGTTGTGCCCATTGGTCGATGCCATGGTGTCCATTACAGGACAGTTCTTCAACACGAGTGCTTCTTAGCTATAGTTTTTAGTTTTATGACAACTGCCGCGTGAAAAGTTGTAAATTGAGTTCCACCTATGTTTCTTTGAGAAAACTTCAGTACTAGCAGCATCATTTTGTACACTCTCTATTATTGACCCGTGTTTGTTACTTTCAACTAACGTGCACAGTTAGTTGATCGTTTCATAGACTTTCTCAACTTAGGTTTGTCAATTATATCGAATCGATTGATCGGCTTTTCATACATACACACAATGTCTATGTTTCATACTACATTTTATGTGGGACGACGCAGGAACGAAATGATAAACACAAGAAAACTAACAGTAATACAAACATAGACAGGTTTTAATGACTTACTGCATGTGCACGTATATCATCATGAGTGACATGTCATTAATATGTATTTTGAACGCCATTAATATTTAGGTAGGTATAGAAAACCAAACTACTAATCCAAACGATTGGACTAATCTGAATTTATATTTCCGTCATAATATCTAATCTGCAATTCTAATCCAGTAGTGGTTGTTATCCGTTAATTAATAATAAAACGCAATATATCTGTTAACGAACACGCTAAGTATGGGAGCGCGTTAGCTCACTAATCACTTGAGACTATGGCATCGGCAATGGGCCAAAAATTATACAATAAATCACGGAATTATAACCACAGTGAATAGACAGACAGTAGCAAGATCATAGCCCGTTACGACCAATTTCGCAGTGACCTTGCAACAATTGGAAAATGTGACCAAAATAGGACATCTAACGTTTTGTTGGCCGCGCGCAGGCATTTACGGACAACTGTGGTATCCCTTAGACTTGTGCGATGTTGCCGTGATGCGGATTATGACTCGCTTGCGGATTAGCGACCATGGTTTCGGGTTTCTGGGTTCGATTCCCGGGTCGAGCAAAGAAAGTTTCGAATTTTTCGAACATAGCTCCGGTTTGTGATCATCACCAATTAGCATTAGGCAAGCGTGAGGAAATACTGAATAGATGTTGAATCACTGTTTATATACGGATTGTGATTAATATATGTATACTAATTGGCACCACTTGGTCTCACCTGTGCGAACTTAAATTCGTTTATGGAGATGGTTTCCTAATTGAAAGCTTTGCCAGCGGAAACTAATTTAATCACTGTTTTATCTCATGTATATCATCTGTGTGAACGGATGGACCATTTCACGTCTTTTGATTAATAAAAAATCACCTACCAAAGATGGCTTATCTATTGCGAAAACGTAGTCTTGATATATTACTACAGGTTTAATCACAGAAGTGTGTTTAATCAAATACGTTTAATTTTGGTCTTCAATTAAGTGTTCTTGAAGTTCTGTTTAATTTATGTTGGACCTAATTAAATTTATATCTCTTAACAGGATAAGCTTTGATGAACGCTTCGTTTTCTTATTCCGTCGTCCGCGGCCGGTTTTTTGTACACAAACAAAACCTAATTCCCGAAAGCCTGCGCCTGCGCGGGTGTGAAGTCTGGACAAATAAACAAGTTGCGCGCGCGCACTGCTCAGTGACAGTGGCGGATTTACAGCCGGCCCGTGCGAGCGTTCACGGAATCACTCTTTGTGCCTCCCCTACAAAGGATGTTTGGCATTTTTTTTTAATTCCAAGATCTCGAGGTTGCTTGGTGTTTAATATTGCTACTAGCTGTTAGCCTGGTTGCTAAGGAACAAGTTTAAGTCCTGAGCCTAACCTCGAGTCTTTTTAGAATGATTTAACTCTGTATAATATGTTTTGGCACTACGTGATATTTCTCCGTTTAAGGATGACTTCGAATTGACAATTAGTATTTGTAGAGTCTAAGATTGAACATGGCAAACAGCATCTGCCTACGTAAAAACTAACTCGTAAGTACTACTTACAGGAAATGGTATAAAGCCTAGCTAGACAGACCGTTGAATTGAAACGACTCATTGAAGCAGAACAGAATAGCTTTACATAAAGTAAACAGTAAGACTTGTTATGCCTTTTGTTACCGAAATCAATTTCCGTGACCGCTACAAAAAGTATTACCTCATTTATTGAATTTAAGGAGAGCCTCGTTTGTGAATTTCAATTAAGTCTAACTTAGATGCGGTAGATGTTCGCCACGGTTCGGTTCCTCGGTCGGCGACATAGTCCCGCGACGCGACCTCCAAACATTGCGCGTTCATCGCTCGTGCTCGCCTCTCCACTTTTTGCTCCCTCGGTTCGTTCCCAGAAACATCGCCCGCGTCAAAAAAAAACATCCCCGACTTGTGGTCGACTGAGGTGTGAATATAATTAATGGTTTATCAAAGCACCCGCCTACCGTCATTTCAACCGATTTGGACATGAACTCACTCATGTCGACTCCTGATTTCCGATTTCATACTTTTTGCTCGAGCGCCTCTCGTCCAGCAAATGAACGCGGAATATTATTTTTGACCAGACCTCAATCAAGATACGGTAAGCGGCGATTTTAATTAGATGAATAATAAATCATGGCAATGGTACGGGTCTGTTTTCATGACGTCTGTGAGGCGTCGACAGTTGACACCTCACCTGTACATTATTTAACTCCTCCACATTTGTCGCAGTTATCATCGTGTTTCTAAAGATGTGGCTGCACGTATTCTTGGTTCATGTATCATGCCCGTATCTTGATGCTCGTTAGCCGTTACAACACTTAGTTTATCTGTCCGCATGTCAAGTTGCGCTTTTAAAAAAGTAACATGATATAATTTTTTGTAATATGAGAACAGGAAAAACGTGTTGTCTTCGAAGTGATCGCTAGCAAGAAAGGTCTGTGTATAATGAAACAAATTGCAACGTTATGGCTGTGTGTTTTTGTCATAAAAAGCTTCCGCGGGAAAGGTTCAAGGAAGTTAGTTGTAATGGAAAATTTTATGCAATTCTGTGATGACGACGAATGTGCTTGAGAATTTTATTAGAAATACAACTCTGAATCTCAGTCTTTTCTAGTCTTGCAGGCGTAAAACTAAATTGCTTTGATCTTAGCACCACTTTCCGTTGTGAATAGTGACAGTTTGCCAGAAGTATCGCGTGCAGACAAATCATGTGGCGAGGTGCAACAGCAAATCGCTTGCATCTCTGGTGACATATGAATGAGGTATTGTTCCGCCGGTGTCGGGTGCCCGCCGGCGGTCTGGCAGCTCGCAGTGCTGCAGTGTTGCTAACTTTACCTTCATAACCTAGAATTAGATGCTTGCTTTAAATAAAATAATTAAATGCGCCAGACAATCACACCAATCAACCTAGTCTCAAACTACGGCAACCCCTGTACTATGAGTACCAGATGACGATAATTAAATGCACACCCATCCTAACACAACTTAGAAAATGTAGTTTCCTAAATCGACTTGATTGCTTTAAATACGTTTAGGTAATCGGCAATGCATCAGCGACTTCTCTGATCTATTGTGTTCATGGGCGACGTTGATTACTTACCTATCAGGTGACCCGCTTGCTTGTCTGTCGCCTCTAGTAGAAAAACTATGCGGGAAACAAATTTTAACAAGGACAGGATCCATTGATGCACTTTCTATTGTAGATAACTACAAAAGGCGACCGAAATAAGATGGCCTCATTGCAACATGAGCCTCCCCTCAGTGGATCAGAATTTTGAATACAATTCCATGCAATAAAAATCAACAATGAAGGATTACATATTCATACAAAAACATTATAAGTAACGCATGCGGTACTACTGCAAGTATGTTAATTAATGTCATGATATTTTTAAATTCGATTAGTTAGTTAGAGTTGAAGTAGATTGTTTACAAAACAATCTACTTCAACTTTGCGCTAGTAGAAGTTTGTTTGGCGTTAAATAATTTTCGTTAATGATTTTGTTTGCCAGCTTAAATCATTTGTCGGAATGGTTGGTAACACTGGCGTCCGTTGCCTTCGCCGGGTCTAATTACATCGCACATTATGATTTAGGTAATTGCGCCATTACGAGCAGACTGACTTGATGCCGTCTGCGAGTACCGTTACTTTTGTTGCTCCAGGTAACCTCAGGTATGCCGTTTTAGTCTGGTGCTGTTTACAAAAATGACGTTTTAATTACCTTGAGCTTAAGCATTTTATGTGCTAACGACGGCTTAGGCAACAGTTATTTATAAACGTAATTTATATTATAGAAATACGTAAATCATTTTTAGTATTCTGTTTATTTATGTATCACTACAGGTTTTATAGAACTTGTAAATAAAATATGACGCTATTAAAGATTTTGGGTCCATTGTATTATCGTCATTTTTTATCGACTTATAAAAATGTTTCAATCATAAAGCCTTCATAAAATATGGGTCTTGATCCTTCCACCTGAATATCATTCCATTCGTTAAGTAATCCTCTAAATGTGTTTGTTGTCCAGGTATACCGCAGGTAGTCGTTGGTCGTGCTCATAGTCGAGCCAGCGATGCGAAGGAGGCATTGTTCGGTCCCAAGTAGACGACGCTGTGTCTGCCAGATGCGACGGCCTTTTGTGTTTTTATGCCCTCGACACGGTTTTCTGAGAAAATCCACGATTCGATGCACATGTGCATTCGAGAACGGATTTTATACCTGTACTGATCGTAAAGTGCACCGATCTTTTGTGCCCTCGAAGGCACCGTGCCTGTGGCGACTGTTGCGTCCCGAGTCCTTAGAAATCATAGCGTTGCCAATGGCAGCCTGGCAAGTAATTTCAGGCGAATTGTTTCGTCTGAATAGTGCACAACCATTTCCTCCTATTCCTTTGATCGTGGCAGGAAACACTATTGTTGCCGGAGTCGTTACTTGTCTACGTAATTTATTTTGTGTTCAGTGCTTTTGAATACTCTATAAAGTATTGTATCGAATGCTTGGTCGTTACATCCCCACAGGTGGTTAATATAGTCCGAGGTATAAATTACACGTTTATCTCTGTTCGCCTCCCACTTCTAATGACTAGATATAGACGTCTTAATCTGTTTCTCAATTTTCCTATTAGTCATGATGAATTTGTTTATTTTTTACATGGAAAATACCCATCACATGATTGTTGGCTAGCGATATGATCCCGCATTTGCCCGCGTATGTTTCCTTCATCCCAAGTTGGTATTATCGTGTAAATGCATTAGAGCAGACAGTTTCATAAGGTATTAATATTATGAATGCGGCTTCATCCCATGTGGCGTGCCAAGTCTGAGCTTGTATTACATTTCGTTGTGCTTAGCCATTAATTCCGAAGGCAGGGCCTCATCTATCACAGATTGCTGACTTTACTGAGCGCGCTACATGGGAACTTTTGGCATCGTTACCCAATTTAACTAGCCATTTTGTGATTTCAATTTCTGCATTCAGAACTTATCCTATCGTCGTTTAAGGCCTTTTGTTATAGTTACGGTGAAATTTATAGCATTTATAAAAAGATAAACTGTAAACATAAGAAAATGTTGAATAAAAATCTAAATAGGTACAAATCGAAAAGACGAAACACCAGCGCGATGCAATCCACCACTAGCATCATCTTTTGGTCAGCATTGGTACTGAACTGATATCAAAAATAAGTCCCGAAGTGAGGGCGGGCCACTAATAAATTATTAATTGTAATATCGTTATTATTACCATATTTATTACTTCTAAAAGGTCGTGCAATGTGTTTACGATTGATTTTGGATTATACCTGCACTATTTTAATACCTAATCCGAGCTATAAATAAAGCGCGATAAATGTAATGCGATATTATGCATTCTTAATGGTAACGAGGTAATCTAAAGTAATGTACTGGTTTAAGTGATAATGTAATTTAATTTGGGAAACACAGACGACTAGCTATAAACGAATGTTGAACGAGTTACTGATCTCATTTTAGCACAACAAGTCTTTGATTTGAAGTGAGTCAATACGTGATAATGTGTCCCCGGTGCTCGCCGTCACAGTGGAGGGTCACAGCGACATGAGCGTGCATGGAATTAGTCACAGATATCGCATTACACACGTATTCAGCCTGTGAAAGGATGAGTCGGTGCAGTCTGGGCTAGACTGCGAGGCGCGCCCTGGCACCAGTTATAAACGATGTTCGGCTCTTGGCACCGCACCTGATCGGCAAATGCTATCGTGCGTTAGCCCGCCGATCGCGATTTTATTATCTACGTTAAATATACAAAGTAAATAGGCCTCGTTTACCTTTTCAAGTATTTATTTTGAGCGGCGATAAATTGTATCTGATATGCCGTTGACTTCATGTACAACACTTACAGGTAGATCGTATTTTGCAAAATGTAAATTCGTTCTTGAGAGTTTCGTTCAGAATCGTTCTACACCAAAAAATATATTGAATGTTACATATGAGGTTGCTATAATAGGTTTTGTGCATTACATAATACGTATGTTTGGCAGACATGACAAAAACATTTAAAATAACATTCGACTATCTCTATCATCTTATTGTCGGAAGATAATGGTCTCTCTTTTAAAAGTGTCCACGTCACGTCACGATTGACAATTGTATGTATGCGGGCCCGAAATGATTGGCACAAGATAGCATCGGAGATCGAAGATGACCCGTCGGAAACGATGCTCAACCGTACCGGAGTGAAATGACATCATGCGCCTGCGCACCATCCAGCGCGCATCGGCGGATACCGCGGTAATTGATGGTGCGCACGATCTAGGACTTTGAACTATTTGCGGCGCGAATCTAGCGCAAGATAATAACTCATAGGCAGTAACTGTGCTGTGGGGCTGCGTGGTGTCCCGCGCTTCCTTCCCCCGAGCTAATTGGAAACGTTGGAAGTTAAATTCTATAAAGATTTTATTCGTATAACACTTGCCAAGTTTTCTAGTTTAGGTAGACTGGTATCTTTTTTCTCACCCCTTCCTTGTACTCATAGTCTTATTGTTGAAGGAAATGAGAAAGGTTTGTGTTCATATCGGAATATCCACACATTTCAGAAACAAATGGTTTTGAATGAAGCCTTTGTTACAAATTACTACAAATGTCATGTATCAACTTCATGAATAAGTTTTATTTTTGTTACACGAAATCCAATCACTATACCTATTAAAGGTCCTTAGCACGTTTTGAAAATCTGATACCAGACCTACCAGCCCACTCGAGAAAAGGAAGAAGAACCGGTGAGTGTCGTTTATTACATCCTTACCCTTCACATCGGTAATTGAATACTCTTCCGGGAATTTATCTTACTTATATCTCGTATTGGACTGTAATTGGTACGGATTCTTCGAACTGATGCATTGAAGGCAATCTGATTGTGCAATTTTAATTTAGCTAGTATCTTTTCATTCTATAGTTATCTAAGAAAATATTTTTCGTTACTTGTTCGTCCATACAGAATTACGAATTTCGTTGAAGGGTTAATCTTAAAAGCGTTATTTGACCGTGAAAGCCTCACCTCGGTATGAAAGGGTAGGCTCGAGCAGATTACTTATTTAATTTGTAGGCATACCTAATATAACTTGACATTTTAATGTATGATATTTAGTGGTGGCTCAAGTGGAAAGTTCCAAAACGTAGTATAGTAGGTAAATATTATGAGACGAGTATTATTTAATATAGGTAGTGGCCCGCTGTCGTCACTTCGTTTCGGGACATAAGGTAAACTCTGTACCAATAGATTGCGCTGCAGCGCAATGGGCGTTGTTTGCATCGCGCTAGCGTTTCGTCTTTTCAGTTTGTATTCATACAATTATAACCTTTATAAAAGGTTTTTCGATGTCTATAGAATAGTAGATTACACTTACTGTTTACTATGAATTGGAAATTTACATTACTGCAGTCAGGTGCCTAAAGTATCCTGCTTTATGCTGACATTTGCGAAGCGATTATTACTAGGTACATTGTAGACACGGTTAATTGCGCGCGCCATATTAATTAAGCAGGTACCTAAGTTCCGCAATAACGTGGCATACAGATTAATTTATGATTTAGTTACAAATATTTAAATGAATTCCCAGAATTAGCTTTAACAACTTCGCATTCCTCGACTGGTACTCCTTGCGGTATAAATTACAATGAAATAGTAATTTGCCGGAGATCTACTCGATATGCAAGTTTGTTGCAATAAACGTTGTACTGGCGAATAACCGAGATTAGTATCACCGAATTTAATTAGAACTGCTTGATGTTTTATCTAACACAATTTGTTTGCATGATTTATTTCGTTTTGAACTTTGTTTAGCACTCATAGAACTCGCAATATTGTCGCAGAGTGATAAACTTGTTCCAGATCCAATGTTTGTGAGTTCGTTCATATACCTACATTGCAACAATGTTTTCTAAATGATTTGATTAAGAAATTAAACATATTCAAGATATCGTCTCTAGGCTTCGTGAATTTGTGTGTTAATAGTTGAATAAGTCTTTATAAAGTGACTACGTGCGAGTGGGACTCGCGCATGAATTATCTGCGTTGGTAATCTATTTACCTACTTAGAATAGAATAGAAAAACGTTTGTTGTTGACATTTAATATCGATCAAAAATAAATAAAATAAAATTGGGAGTCGCATTATCGTTATTGTTTATTTTATTCTGTTTTTAATATTTGTTGTTGTAGAAACAGGTATAAATTTCAATTATTTACGGAACTTGGTACGAAACAGATCAATAATGGTGTTTTAGTATCTTAAGGTCTCTATTTCACTCTTTGTCTACATATAACCTTGAAATCCGATTGTATATATACTTGACAATGTATCAGTCAAAATTTAGTAAATATTTCATTAAAATGATATATTTCTTCATCTTCATTAATAAACGTTTAATCATCCTGCCGAACACTTACGTCTATAAAATGGATAACATGCCAAAAAATTACGTCCATACATTAAAATAGAGCGTTCATTTGGAGTAATGCGGTTAGAGCGGTCTTGCCAACTGTATGGGTGGAAATTGAAGCTTAATGAGTGACGTCACGGCTCCGAAATGATCGACAGCGGTAGTAAACAAGCGTACGCGTCATTCACAGACGCCCGGATGCTGCGCGTGTGTGCATGCGCGAACTCTAACACTACACACTGCATGGCGTTGCAGTAAGGCGTGGTCAAATATGACTCGTATCGTTTCTCCTTATCTTCCAGTTCTTTTAAACTTACGGGACACATTTTAGAAGTGTTTCTCGCGCAAACAAATCAATATTAGAAAACTCAATTTATTTCTGCAGACCTATCTATACTCTATGGGTTAGTACAAACATAAGTAACAAAGTCTTTGCGGCTTACAGAATACATCTACTCACCAAGTTTCAACAATATAGTTCTTGTAATTTTGGAGGAAAGTAGCTGTGACATACGGACGGATAGACAGACAATCTATAAGAGTTCCGTTTTTTTACCATTTGGCTACGGAACCCTAAAAATATAGCGCAGCATGACCTCATAGAAACTCAAATACTTACCTATGTAGTTGTTATGTAATATTATAGTTATAGCGGAAATGTCTCACTGCTATTTAGTGATAGTCCTGCATTTGTGTGAAGGCCAGAAAATCATGAAGTCATTTTCTAAATGAAAAATAAATGGTCGCTTCCAGTACGTTTGAGGACACTTGCATCATGTTTTGACGAGCACCTGCTGTTTAGTCTGTTTCTGACGTCATCGCTGCGTTATGCAATCCAAGTACAGTAATTATCTCACCTATTCTGCTCAAGCTATACATCTGATACCCGTTGTGTAGTGTCATAAATAAAAAGAAAGTTTCGTAAAACCATGGCTTGTTACCAGATAAAGTAAGAGGTCACGACTATCGATCCAAAACTAGTTTCCTACAGCAGTACTACCATAATTTAAAATCAACATAAGCCAGAAAATGTACGTGGCCTCGTAAGTTTTTGTTTGTGGAAAAATTATGTAAATAAGTAGAGATTATCCGAAAATCATGTGTTCCACATTATTAAAGAGCACTGACTTATGACCTTTTAACTCTTAAAAATCGATTTAAAATTTGTTGTATCTATTTTCTACTTTCGAAGTTCATCCAATAAGTTTAACTTTCCAAGTAAATTGTGGCAAAGATTCATATTACAAATATGACTAATCGTCTATTTTAAACGTTGGTTGGTATCGAGTAGAGATTGTGTGGATATTGTTGAGTAAATAATACTCGCTGAGTTCTCGATTTAAAGCAAGCCTTTTAAATCAAACATCCTTTACAGCGAACTTTCTAAGCTGGACCGAAAATGCTTGATAAATTAGCCAATAAACACTTTAATTAAACCTACATACAAGCGAATAGTTTAACATAATAAAGATACACAATTTCATGGTTCGAATAGATGAATTAAAAACGGTACAATTTGTATTTAATTTGCAGCTACATCAAACAGTTTTTGCATGCGAACTGGATTGAGGAGATGAGATACTTATCATAAATCCGAACACCTGTTCGCTCGACAAATAAAAATGTCCATAGGAGAATCTAAATGAGAAATGATTATGGCTAAACATGTTCCGAGTTTGAATTAAATTTGATGAAGCTGGCCGAATAGCGCTTGATGAAATTCTTCGGGCCGTGTTCGGCGTCGCGGCCGCGCAGACCAGTCTGCGGCCCGTTACCGGCCTATCAATGGTGCCTCCTCAATGGGTCGACGCTATACATTATTTGCATAAACGTTCTCTCGTCTCGTAACATTATTATCTATGTATCGCTTCATTCATTTATCGCTTCCAAACTTTCATCGTCGACCATTATTCTTAATAGCAGACAAGTCTCCAGAAATACACCTATCTGTAGATTGCAAGATCCAAATGTATAAACTTGGAGACAGGTTTATTTACGCATATATTTCGCAACATTAATACTTTGATGTAGCAGGTGTTTGGCGACGTTTATTATTAGCGACAGTCAATTACCATTTATTAATTATTATAGTCGAAGTTCCCAGATGATAATGTGTTTTGTTGAAAATTTATGCTAAAATTTAATAGTGGCACTAAAATGATTTTTATAATCTAGACTAGACGGCGACGAATGTAACATGTTTTGATGCAACACTTCAGGTATATTGGACAGCATATTCTATGTTTAATAAATGATCCAATTGATCTGGTTCTCAGATGACACACAGATCAATGCAGGAACAACTATTATCATCATAATTTCAGCCTATAGACTACTGACTATAGACTGCTGGACATGGGTCTCCCTCCACCAATGTTCTCCACATAGATCGGTCCTGTGCCACCCGCATCCAAGGGATTCCCGCGACCTCAGTGTCAGTAAAGACGCGTGCTAATTCGAATACACCTTCAATAATCAGAAAATTGAGCAAAGGTGTTTCTACAAAATTATTCAACAAGTTGTTCATTGTCTGATCATGATTGTTGAATTCCTCCGTGTTGACAGCCAGGCCAACAATATGCAGCGCTGTGGGCAGGAATGGCGTTGTACCGTTGAGATTACGAGCCGGTGCGGCGGCGCTGAACCTTGCCCTCGCGGCGATATCTTGTGTCCATACGTGCATGCCCTTTGACTGCGATTCACAGATCTTGGTGATTTCGTATAACGGTACGTCGGCTAAATGCTGTCAGCTCAGGCTTCGAAGTAAATTACTAGAGGTTGTGACGATAACGTCTAAGAGCTTTCGAGCACAGATTAATCTCACATTAGTCTTTTCGTAAGTCTTTGGTAGATAGCGCTTAGCGCCCCGATTGGTCCAGTGGTTCAAGTACCGAGCCGTCATCTCGGGGTCCCGGGTCGAGCAAAAAGTATGTTTCGAATTTTTCGAACGAGGCACGATTAAGCCTAATCCCATCATAGTAGCGGTGACTTGATTTCTATGATGAAGGCCCTGCGGTGAGACAGTATATAGGCTGATACTGGTAAATAGTATCAGCAATGTCCAGTGCCTTATTCAATATTTTTTTTCACTTCATAGCTGCTTTTTTATACTAGAGGTGACTCGTTTGTCATCTGTTGGTAATGTAATCACTGCTGTCCACGAACATCTACGAGATCAGAGAGGTCGCTGATGCGTTGCTGGCCTTTTAAAAAGGAAATATTAAAATAAGGAAAATTTCACATTAAAACAGCAGTAAAAAGTCCAATGACTCGATGAAAAGAATACGCTATTCATTTTTATTGCTATTTTTGTCTCAAATAACAGTTTCATACTTGAATCGACTCTTTTATACCGAGGCATTAAAAGTGGGTGCTGACATCATAATGTCGTAATAATTGCCGATATCGAGGAGTTTATATTTTTTTATCATCGCGTCCAAGTTTGCGACTCATCGTAGCATTACAATGATCTAATTATCTCATTATCCACCTTCGCCGGGTTAAGTATGTTTTTAACCTCTACTTATCTGCTCGTTTGCTATTCATAGAACTAATCCACATGTCAAGTTGTTTTTTGTGCGGAAACATTTTATCCAGTAAGTGCACTTCGGACGTATCATTTTTTAGGGTTCCGTAGTCAAATTGCACAAAACGGAACCCTTATAGATTTGACATCTTTATTTATTGATATAATCAAACAATTTGTAACATACTGGCATACAGTTTCCCAAAACGCCAGGCTGCTTGCTCATTTTACATAAAAAAGTAACAAGAACATAATTCTAGATTAAGTTTGTCAAATAAGATGTCATGTCTGTCTGTCCGTTCATATGTCACAGCAATTTTTTGCCGAAACTATGTTTATTGACGCTTGGAAAGTAGATGAATTTTACGAACCGCATTAAGATTTTCATATACAAATTGAAAAAATAATAATTGTGAGCTCTTCACACTTACAACTAAAATTCAATAAATTTTTCGTTCTACCCATATGCGTGTCTATGTCTATGGAAAGGTTTTTCAAAAGGTTAGGGGTTTCTAATACATTTTTTTTAAACTGAATTCATCAACTCAAAATGAAAATAAATGTTACTTGCTGACGGAACCCTTCATGGGCGAGTCCGACTCGCACTTGACCGCTTTTGTATTTGCAAATGGCTACCAACTTTCAAATATTTTATTATAGTTATGAATTGTTCTGATTATTTGGTTTCATTTCATTTCTCCTACCTACATACCAAACAACGCCAACACAGTGGCCTGACTCTCTATTAAATAACTTTTATTTCTGAATTTCTAAGAACTGATATCAAAAATTTATGAATAGTGAATAGTCGTGTTTCATCGTAAAGATTTGCGTGGGCGTCGTCAAAATATTAATTTAGTTCTGTGGAGATAAAGCCGAGCGCCCACCTCTGACCCGGCACGCGTCTCGCCAAATATTATCTCTTCTTTACAGTTATTATTATCATGAATGGAAATGTTGTGCCTCTTTCTTTTATAAATATTCCGCATTTTGCTTTGACTAAAGAGATGCAGGCTGATGGCTGGACGCGGCGCAGGACCGTTCTAGATGGAGGCTCTTATTATCAGAGGCCAAGGCTCACTTTGGGTCGCTGCGCCAGCCTAGTTAGTTAAAAGATGTAGGTCTGTACTGGATTTTCCAGGCATTAACAATAATAATATAACGCACACAATATTATTATGAGAGATAAAACAAGCTTGTTTACTCTTCGAGTAACCTTTCCGTGGTATTTTGTGAAAGGCTTTTTAATTATAAGGCCAAGCCTAGTTTCTCTGTTTTAAAAAATATGTTGCTAAATAATGAGGCCCATTATCGAAGATACTATCTAGTCACCCTCACCTATAATGTTAATCAGTTTATGATTGATTGCTATTTTAAAAGCAGCGCCTTCGCAGCAGCTCTCGGCGAGTGTTATGGCACCGGTATCACGCGGAGCCCGGCGGCCTGTCACTCGTCACCGCCCTCTCGGTTGCATCGCTAATGGACTGCACTCCCAACACGAAGCCTCCTCCGCATCATTTCGCAATAATCATCAATTACAGCGGTAATTGCTCGCGGAGCACCTTAAAGTCTCGTATTTCTCAATAGTCTAATCGGCGGGGGTGCGTGGGCAGTGACCTCTCGCCATGCGTGGGCACGACTTTCTACCACAATCTGCTGATCTGCCATACCGTGGTGGCTTCGCTCTCAACTGAATAGCCTCTTGGGCTTTAAAACGGATGCGTTGGCGGTCGAGCGGTCTGCGTGTTTCCTTATTGTCTTCGGGTGCCTACAGAAGTAACTAATTGCTAGCCCTGCATCCATACACTAGCGAGATGTTGGCGCGGTGCCAGTCACGAGATGATGCGGGGCCGTCCTTACGTATGCGATTGAGAATTATTTAGCAACAAACACTTGTAGAAACACTGCTAGTCAATATTTATTCAATAGTAGTTTTGAATGTGTAACATACGAGAGGCACAGGTTTCAGCTTTTCATTCTGTGAGATTATATTAGGTACCTGTTATCTTAAGCTTAATCCCTTTATAGTAGCTATGATTTGATTTCTGTGGAAGCGTAGGGCACACGCCTCTGTTGCAGGTGCAGTATGACAATAAGTAGGCTGATACTTTATCTGTTACTACTTATCTGACTTGCGTAACGCTATACATATAAGTAAGAATTTATATAAACGACGAGTTAATATGTACATATTTTTATAATGGGCGCCATTGGTAATACATAAATTAAAGTTAATGCAAAATGTACTTCCTTGTCGCTGCTATGGCGCCACAGCCATAAATTAATTTATCGGTAAAGGTAACCTTAAATACTATCGGTAGGTATTAGGGGCGTGCTTTTGCAGAAGATAACTATCTTCTGTGTAAGTGTTGACAAAATGTATGTACTTACATATTTTTTATGTTACCGAATTCCTATATATTTACTAGATATACGTTACAAACAAGTCGAAGCAAGGTTGACTACACCGCAGCTGTCAATTGGCCGTCTAGAGTTTCATGATAAAAAGCTAAAATAATGGCCGCGAGACAAATCAGTGGACGTCGCCATGTTTTTATCCTTCCAGCCGGATCGGGTGATCCTTTCATGAGAGATATCATGTTTCGGATTTATTCAATGAAGTGTGCCTATTTGGCCTTTTGCTCGTATTATTTTACACACAAGTTGGTTTTATCCACCTAGTATTTTTTTAAGTTTTAGACGAAGTTTTTTTTTTGATATCGTAAGTGAAAGACACCTACATAATTTGGTAAGTTAAAAGCCATTCGTCTATATATTATTTATACCTACAATTCTGTCAAAGTTCTCCCATCTCGACTCTCCAATAAACACTTTTCATTCAATATCAATTGAGACGATTTTACAGACTGTAGTAATCTCACGTTTGTATAATCTACAATGTACGGTATTTTATAAACCATTACTTATTAAAGTTAAAGTAAGATACCAGAGCATTATAATATTTTATTAACACAAGGTGACATATTTGACATTTGTTCAATCTTTACGCTTGTGGATTGTCATGCGTGTGCAGTAATTTACCTAATTTGTGATTTTTCCCTGTAATGTTCTTGTCGCGTCTTGTTTCATATATATTTTGCCGCGTTTTTCTGTGTCGGCATTATGTATAATGATTATAGTAATGACTAGTGTCTGTCGCGCGGAAGATCCGGCGATGGCACCCGTCATTATGCGCAGGAGCCGCTGCGCGCTGGCGCGTTGCGAGGACGGACGTCTTTCAACCTCTAACTTCATCGTGAGTTTTGTACGCAATGGTTTCTGTTATCAGAACCATTCCTACAAAATGTCACGTTTTCGGAGAAGATCCATTACGAGGTTGATCTTGTAGTTCAGTCCAAAAACAACTACAATTTAAAAAAATATTTTCTTGGACATTCTGTAGTTGAATAAACTATGCCATCTGAATAAAATAAATCGTATCTGTTATATATTTTTATGGTTTAAAACGTATCAATATTTCCATATTAATCTGGAGAATCCATATCATGAATATAATATATGGCTGTTATTTTTATGATATTACACAATTTCACCGTTATACCCCGTGCCCACACGGTGCGGTCAAAAGTTCGCCGTATGCGCCCACGCATCGACCACGCGCTCGCTTCGGCGCGCGATGATTATTCAGATTTCGGCACTAACGACTCCGGCCGCACGCCGCATGTCATCGCGAACCACCTATCAGCAACACGTACTACTTAACACGTACACAATAGAGCCCATAATCATCCAACACGCAGCGCGGATTAAGCCAACGCAGAATAATAAACCAGCAATGATCACCTCACAGTGGAAATGCCCACCTGATTGATGGTTATGGATTTTACCCGCCGCTGAGCATTAGACGGCCATCAAACACGAGCGACACGACCCATGAATGAAATTAACAGTGCATTGTAAATTAGATTCCAAAATCTTAACAACAATATTTATTCTTTCCGTTACTGTTTAAAATGAGTGGGTGTTGTTAATGATCTGGAAAAGCTTTTGCAAATAGCAAATATTAGAATGAAATGATAGCAATTTGAATAAACCTACTTTGCATTATCTACTACGATTAGCCTATGAAGATCCTGCGTGGGATGACATGGTGAACAGAATCACAGACTCCGAGTGTGATGTATCTCTCATTAGGATTTGAACATCACAGATGTCACAACAAATAAGCATTATAAACTAGCTATGCAACCAAAATTAATGCGTGTAGTGTCGGTTATTAACGATCTTTGCATGTAGAATTTCTTAGCTCTAACAAATGGGTGCGTTTGAAATGCACAGGGGCTATTCGGTTTATTTAATTACAACACAAGATTAGTTCAATCCTCATGCGCTTCATTAGCTTATGACCTGGCGGCGCAGACTGGATAGCCCAATAACTCTTGGTGCCCGAGGCGCGGCTGGACCGACACGACTTTCACGAGACGTGGGCGTCACCTGTCGTGTCGTGCCTTACTGGACACCGCGCAACTTTACATAAACCGCCTCGTCTCATGATCACGACTCTATTCCTATATCCTTAAGAGGCACAGTCGTTGAGAGAAGGCGGCAGCACCTTGTGTCGCCCACTGACACTCATTGGCCCTGAAGTCTACCGTCTAGCTAGCCAAACATACTGTATATTGATCTAACCAAAATATTTATTGAGCAAACTTTCCCATTTATACAGACAAACACTGCGCTCCAAAATTTGGGCTCGTTAAAACCACATAATGATAATTATGATTACAATTACCCAAGTCTAAAGATTAATGTATTAAGTCTTGACACAAATATTTCGAACGACGGCAATACCATTTATAATACTTGTTCGCCTACGTACCATTACCGTTTTTGCTATTAAATCTTGATTGTCAATCAGCCGGACAAACATCGAAATCTTTGACACCTATAGCTCTGACTGACAGACATTATTTGTATTTCTCTACAAGATAATCGCCCACTATTGAACCTGTATCTTCTATTCGCTATCTCTCTATCTATCTTTGCTTTGTTTGACAGCTCATTAATTAAGTCGCCATTACTATTTTGTCTTCTATCTTACGTACTATTTCTATTCCGCTTAATACATAGCTTATCGAATCTCTAATCCGTTTTCGGTAATCTGTGATAAGTTCCTTTTTAAATCCGATCGTTTTATGTTATGGAATATTTGTTATCTAGTTGATGTGGTGATAATGCCCGTAACTCAATTCAACTGCGTAGTATTGTTTCACCAATTTCACTTGATCTGCCGCATAATCATTTCCAAGTGATATCTGAACCTAATTTTGTGCAGATAACAGTGTATCGAGGATTTCGCATTTCTGGTCACTCGTACAACCAAAGTGTGCGTGACATTTTACACGAAGTTAAACACCTGTTATCGTTTTTAGACACACAGACATATGATAGCAGAGTTTTCTTTATAGAACAACAACAGCCGCGCCCCTCCAATTAAGATTATATCAAGACATGATTATGAGATTATGTTAAATTGCGCAGCGTTCGGGCCCAGCAGCACGACCTTCCGTGGAATATTTCGCTACCGTCGCGACAGTTATATATAGCCAGCGATTTGTTCGCCGCGTAGGGAATCTGCTCAATGACGTTAATATCTTGTTGTAACATTAGCGCTCGTTATCGACCTCGGTGCACATTCACAATTAATGTGTGCTCGATCACATTCCAGAGAACGGGACTCATTCATTTAAGTAGGTATATGAAATTAACGTATGTTTGTTCTTTTAAATATCAAACGACAATAACACCATATTACTTTTACGATCATAATAAGATACCTGCCATGTTATTTTTAGCTGTAATGAATCGGATCTTTCATGGATTATCTTAATCACACAGACACGGTACATATAAAGGAAAGTTTACTTCAGCTTGATGCTTGCAATTTAATTACCCATATTTTGGTTGAAAACTGGCAAAATAAAGCACTTATATTTTAAAGTTCATATTAATTAGTATTGCAATTTGTGCGAAACTGCGAACCCAAGAGTATGCGAGAGAAATCGATCAAGATCTTAATACAGAAACCGGACGAAGCCCGTTCAGAGTGAATTATTATGAGTAAAATGTATTACCATTGACAGGTATCCATATCGGGCATCCGTCTTGTCAGATCGCAGCAAATGGAGTCCTAATTGAGGACATAAATCTGTACAAAGTCCTGCAATTATGATTAGCTCATCGTCCAGTGCGTTATTAATAAATATGCCAATTACAACCGATTGCTATCTTTCGATAACGCAAGGGCGTCCGCTGCTTTTGTCACGTAATACAAAGGCAGTTTTCGGAAAAGCAACTTGATTGTTCTAATTTTAAATTTATCAATTATGTTTATTGATAAAGTTGTTGGAAGGACGTTGGCAAGGTAAGATAGGGCGTAATTTATTTTCCTGTATTCCATATATCTATTTCTAACGCAGCTTTGCAATGTTTTGGCATTCAAAACAGAATGCAGTGGATGCTTCAGTTATGCCGTTGAACCTTAAAAATGGGACCTTTTAAATATAAAAGTTATAAAGAAATCTCTGCGCACATCTCGCATATAAACGGCTTTTTTACTTTAATGGCATGTGTTAAAATGTTTAAGCAAAGTAAAGCTCGGGCTGATGTTAATAAACAGTGTCCGTTTAACGACTGCGATACCTTACTGACCGCAGTGCCCGCTTGGCTAGATCGTATCGCAATTAGCGTTCGGCAAACAGAGACACAGTTGTGAGTGTTACGTGCCTGCAATTTCCCTGGCTGCCCGCTCTTCCAACCGGAACACCGAATGCAAGCATTGAATAGCTAACTAGCTGAACGGGTACAGATCGCTACACGTATTCCTTATTCCTAAGGAGTACTTTACTGGGGAATGCAATCAGAAATCACTAACTAGGGATTGGTAATGTTGATTTTAGGAAATGTGAAGGTCGAAAAAACTCCGTGTGATTAATCAATAAGGTGTTTAGTGGAGTGAAAACCAATGATACTTTGTATATCTGAAAGAAAACTCTAAACGGAACGTTGTTGAAAAGTAAATTCTTATCACATACTTTGTTGTACCATAAGTCATTGCTGATGTCAAAGGTAAAGAAACAGTCAAAATATTATAGTAAAATTCAACGCTTGCTACCAGTTACGCGTGGGATATTACTTCAGGACACGTAATCAGTCAAAGACAACTCGGAGATAGATATGGCTGCCTGCAAATATTGTCACTGTCGAGCTCTTATCGGACGAACGGGCCATGTTCACAGGTGAACAAAATAAACTGGAGATATTCCCGAACCTTTTCACGTATTTCTAAAACCAATACAATTTAACGCGCGACGGACCAACTGTCCTGTGCGAGATTAAGGGTGTGTAATAACTATTACGTAACCTGCGTTTAACCTGATACCCCTTAATCTTCGGTCCACAAAAAACTCAAGGGATCCTGTTTTGTAAGGTCCCGAACCCGGGTGATGCGAGCGGGGGGCGGCGGGGGACGCGGCACCTCCGAGGCGCGCCACTCTGCCGCCGAATAAATTATGTTCTTTGGCCCTATCTCGCCCTGCCCCGCGCGCCCCTCGGGACCTTATCGATCGAGTTGGATAATCCAAGAGGTCGCTAGATAGCCGGCGCCTGCGCACACTATTCTATGATGACCTCTCGCCCCGGCAAAGCGTGATCGGATCTAAATGCCATTTGCAAGAGTCACGACACCACGTTTGCCAGATAAAGGGGGCGGAGTGTGTAGTGTCTGCTGTCTGATTAATCCCGGTCTTAACATTTTGCTCGCCTTAAACAGTTTGCAACGTAACTTTCTCCATTGAAGATTTTTCGATCCTTATCGAGCTCGATTCGTCCGAGGCAGCCGCAGTCCAGTTTATTCATATCTAAAACAAGATTGAGTGCGATGCTGTGTTCTACATCAAATTCATCTTGATCAATTGCCCTTTTACTTGTATCTCGGTAACAAATCGATTTATGCGAGCGATTGCAGTACACTCAATGTCGATATTCTTGTATTTATTAATCGATATCAGAAACATCTGGATTGTTTGTCGAAATGAAATCAAATGTTGCACGTGTCGCGGCGACCTGATTGTTATGTACGAATATAAAGCAGCACGGGTAGGTATGAACAGCCGCTCTGTGCGCTCGTTATGATCTCTACATTTATCGCGCACCCATCGCTCTCTGATGAGCTTCTGATGGTTCGCTCGAGTGTCACCGCGGGGACATTTCCCACGGGAAAGTGCTGCTCTCAACTCTACTGAACGAACCTTTGTTACCAATACGAATTTAATGCCCGACCTGCCCCGAATTTACTTTAATCGGAACATCAAGACGCTAATCATGAATCATATTAAGTCTAATAATGTCAATTATTTGCAAATTGACGTCCCAGACGGGCACGAAGAACAATAGCATCGGCTATTTACGCATATAATTGGAATTTATAAACGCAATTTACATTCGGTTTGGCAATCACGTGCTGCTACAGTTCGGCCGGTACTGTTAGGCATCGTCGAGTAGTTTGTGTGCGTCTGCAATTGGTGGGATCCTTGAGATGCATTAATGTTGCCGCAGAATCGGCACTACCGTTATGAATCGGGGCAATTGGACATGGTACAGATCGGGCTCGTCGCGCACGTGAGCAACATATGGCCGCGGAGAGATCGCCCGGCGGTTTTGCAACTCGGCCCGGCTCGGGCTAGGTTAGGGCTCGTGCATTACCAAAACGGTCAGCATCTAGACCTCGCCGGCGATTCACCTTACCTGGAATGCTGTTTGTGTAATCGTCGATCATCTCATTTATTTAATAAGCAATTGCTAAAAGATGAGATTTTTATGATTCTCGTATGTCGTAAATTTGAAATAAAGTTTCAGTTAGAGGAGGTGCAAGTATAAGCTTTCGGTGAGCTCTACAATTCACATTTTCTGTCCGATTTTGCAAATTGTATGGTACCGCAGTTAATGATTAGCCTGTTTTTTCTTTTACGGAATTGGTCTTTCATTTACCTGAATTCTAAGGAGAAACTACTGTTTACTATTACATCCTCTCTTTCAAGAGTGTCTGCTGTGTAACATGTAGAAATCTCGTGGCATTTCAAACGTTGATTGATAGTTCCAAACATAGGGAATTGTTGATGTTGTTTTTTGTCCTAGCGTGCTGTCTAGCAAGATCGTGCAGCAACATTTGTTTACATCATGTTGCAATTATATCTTGCAAGCGATTGTCATTATCATCGGGAATACGCGCGGCGTGCGGCGTCAATGGATCGAGGCGCGGGCCGGAGCTGCGGCCGCTTGTGTTATCTCGTGGAGCCATGTGGAGGCTGTGCAGCGGTGCATAGTGCACAGGGCGCGGGGCGCGGGGCTCGCTCCGCCGGCGCCCGCACCCGCGCGCCCGCCGAGCGCTCAGTGTCCTCCGGCGAGTCGCGCGCGCCTATCGTGACGTCTCCCGACACACGTTGTAACTCCGCAATAATCTCCGTGGTGTAAAAATAAAGCCGGCGACAGACGGCGGCATCCCAAGTTATATTTAAATGATAGCGCGGACGCTGGATCGGGCCCACCTCTACCGCTCTCCGACATGAGACTAAGTACGTGCGACACCTCCGTCAGTCACCTAAACCAGAACGTAAACCTATGCTTCACGCCCGCAAGCATAAGTATTGTATTTCAGTGCTAGAGCCGGCGCGGCTCCACCGAGGTTCTCGCGTTGGGCCAGGATAGTGTTCCCAGTGCCGTTGTCCTGCTCGGTGTCAACAATCTCGCGGCCTCTGCAATCACAAGGATCGTGATCTTATTGTGTTGTTAAGTTTCCGTTTTTGAACGGATTTGAATAGTGGAAGGTGGTGCTGGTTGAATTATTCATCGTTTCCTGCCTTTGTCGTTTTCCATGGGTTTATCTGTGTTGTAAGTAACGCTAATGGAGTCGAAGCCGCTGAGCGTCATAGGCACAGCTTGCCAATGTTTACTATGCCGTGATTCATAGTGCTTCGAATAACTTTTGTACCTGCTAAAAAAACAGAGTTATGTCAATCGCGTCACAATGTTGTATTTTTGGAGCTCTTCACATTCCTACCAACCAAATAATTAAATGAATGAATGACGAATTCTATAATTAAAGAGTTGTCATCCATCTGTTTTGATTTTGCATCAAGTGAATGTTTATTGTGTCCTGTTAATTCAGTTTCATTTTACAGTAAATAAATCTAGTTATTTAAATTAACATTTTGACTATCCATATGCTGTTTGATAGCACCACTAAAACACTAAATGTAATTGATAATCTCGATAATTCATGAGCTGTACAAATAAGAATTATTGTTTGATTGACTTCTCTTGCAAAATCTATACTAGCTAAATGACTGCAACTATGTACAGATTACAATAGACATTTATGTACTTGCCTGACCTACGGTCTGTGTTCTATATGATATTACTACACATAAGTAGGTATATTGGAAAATAACAGGAGTAATTACGACCAATCATTTGATTGGAATTTTATGGTTGAAGATAATTTACGGTCATCCGGGTTAATTAACCCTAACCCTAGTACCTTTAAATTAAACGCAAATTACAATTTTACATGCCTAGTAGAAAGTTAGTGTCAAATTTGTGCAACTAATGGTCTGCCCAAGATGTGCTAAGTACTCGAGGTCTACCTGCCTCCATTGTTAGTCCCTTGCCGTCGGTTCGAAATAAATCTGCGGCGAAGGGCGCCGTACCTGTTGCCGCGGCGTGCCAAAAAACCGATCGGTGCGTCTCGCATGCTCCTTCTTCCAGATGTGTTATATTTTTGTTTTCATGCATATCTTGCATTCCATCAACGCTGGCACCGATGTGCTTTTAATATTATTAATATTTAAGCCCTCCGAATGTGTATGTGACGTTTTTACTTCATAAATTATGTATTCGAGTCGCGAATTGTTTTTCAATCCTTGCTCAGTCATCACAAAAACCTACCTCCTAAGCTTCTTGCCCTAAAAACCCTGCAGATATATGGATCAATTCAGGATTTATCTGTTTGATTTCAATTACGGTTACTAAAACCTTGTGTTGTATCTTATTGTTGATTTGAATATTACGAATTGCTCCATAAAAAAAACCGTCTATTAATTGTAGGTAATTATAATAAATTTAACCTCTTTCAAGTCATAAATCTGCAGAATAAAATACCTTAGTCATTGCATCTACCTAGCTCTATCATTGTTAATACAAAGTTAGTAGAACAATAATTTATGTATTCTGTTACACATCAGTGATACGGAATAACTAACCGCACATTTATTTATGCAAGCAGTTTCTTAGAAAGAGTCGTGGAATAGTTATTAAAAATTTATAGAGGAAGAATCGGACGGTTCTCTTGACAGACAGTGAGTGAAATTAGTTTAGATCGTTTTTCTGAAGTGTCGGGCGAGGAAGTTGGGCATAAAGCGAACTCGGCTGAGGTTCAATAACACGCGCCACTGCGCCCGATGAATAGAGGCTGTTATTTTGTGGTCGCTTCACTCGAGCGTTCGCGTAAATCGATCTATATACAATTCCAACTAAAACGTCATTGACTAAGTAACCGTAATCGATTTCCTTTCCTTTAATAAACTCTATTCCAAATCGCCCAAAGAAATCGAGAGGCGTTTTCGAAACAACAACTGGATTCGATAATGCACTGTTATCGACATTTAATATTTTTTTCGCATCGAGTGTTCCGATGGCCCAGTTTGAATTGAACACCTGTCTACATGCATATTTTGACGGGACCATTGCCTTTTTAAATCTACGTTCGTGGTATCGATTTTGTGCTATTGCATTTCCATAAGTTAGTTTAGGTACACATAATAGTTAATGGATTTATTTGTTATCTCGTTCACGTTTTTGTGACCTCAGTGTAACAGTTTTTGTTATATTTAGGGGATACAGTCTATTTGCCTTATTCTTACTTATTAGAGAAAAGAAAAACCTTCTCTCCAATATTGAGACAACATGTCGCAGTCAATGTACCTGATTTAAGGAATCGTTGACCCTTGTCAGCTATTTTATGGAGAGTTCAATACTCATACTACTCAGATCTGATCTATCTATCGTTATAACATTTTGTAAATAAACCATATAACAGCATCATAGATCAATGAGTTTATTAGAGTTTGTTTGTTCTGATTCCTCCATTGTGGAACTTCTTATTATATTGACTTATTCCCCACATTTAGCACGTGATTGTTGTATATTTCACTATTGGCCCACCCTCACTTCGTTTCGAGAAAGTAGTTCCACTGTCTACAAGTGTTTCGTGTTTTCGGTTTACCTAATAAGCTCTGACGTGGACTATTAGATTAACCTCTTTATTAATAGTATAGTTAATAAAATCAATTGTCAACCAGTCGTAATCTTAAGGTTTGCAGAGTCTTACTTTGCTTGTCTAACAACGGTCTCCACTTCAAGACACGTCTGATCCTTTGACGTATCAGACCCGATACGTCAGATACCGTACGACCCTGTCCGTTGCCTGCTGAGTGATTATGAATTTGTGGAATATTCCAATAACGTGTCGACTAATCAGACGTTCTGTTTATTCCAGGTCGGGGCTTAGAGTGCGAGTGCGCGGGCGCCGCCGCGTGCCCGAGCGGCGCGCCCAACGGCACCTGCCTCACGCAGCCCGGCGGCTACTGCTTCGTCGCCGTCGAGGAGGTCGTCGACGAGAACGGCCTCATCGTGCTCGACCGCACCGCCGGCTGCCTCCCGCCTGACGAGTCTGGCTTCATGCAAGTGAGTGTCTATCACAAGTACTTTATATCTTCTAAATATATGTGCTCTGAAAACGTTCTCGCTCCTCAGAACAATTGATACTCGTCGTTTTCTTTCTTGTCTTGATAATATAATGTTACATATTATTACGTTTAGATCTTATTATAATCAGTTGCGTAAGATCTCTATCGACTCCTTCATATAATCAATAACATTCTACGTTAATCAAGATAAAAGACAATGCATCGATATTACTTCCAATTCATTGTGACTGGTAGTGAATTAACGGTTCATGTCATTAATTTCAGTGCAAAAGCGCCCAAGTGCCACACCAGCACCCGAAAGGCATCGAGTGCTGCTACGACAGAGATCTGTGCAACCGGCGGCTGCGGCCGGTGCTGCCCGAGCCGCCGCCCGACGTGACGGAGAGCCCGGGGCTGCGGCCCGCCGCGCCCGCCACGCCCACGGTGCTGGTGGCCGCCGCGCTGTGCGTGGCGCTCGTGGCCTTCCTCGCCGCCTTCCTGCTGCTGTTCCGCCGGCGCCGGCGCGGCTGCAAGCGCCCGCCCTCCCCGCCCGCGCCCGCGCACCACGCCGAGATCTCCTCCGGCTCCGGCTCCGGCCTGCCGCTCCTCGTGCAGAGAACCGTCGCCAAACAGATACAAATGGTCGAATCTATCGGGAAGGGGCGCTACGGCGAGGTGTGGCTAGCCCGCTGGCGCGGCGAAAAAGTAGCTGTCAAAGTCTTCTTCACTACCGAGGAGGCCTCCTGGTTCCGCGAGACTGAGATTTATCAAACTGTTCTCATGCGCCACGAGAATATACTCGGCTTCATAGCTGCAGACATAAAAGGAACCGGATCCTGGACGCAGATGCTCCTCATCACAGACTACCACGAGAACGGCTCCCTCCACGACTACCTGCAGACGATCGTCCTGGACACGCACGGGTTGATGACCATGGCGTACTCCATAGTGAGCGGGCTCGCGCATCTGCACATGGACATCTTCGGCACCAAGGGCAAGCCGGCGATAGCGCACCGCGACATCAAGAGCAAGAACATTCTGGTGAAGCGGAACGGGCAGTGCGCGATCGCGGACTTCGGGCTCGCGGTGCGGTACGTGGCCGAGCGCAACGAGGTGGACATCGCGCCCAACACGCGCGTGGGCACGCGCCGGTACATGGCGCCCGAGGTGCTCGACGAGAAGCTCGACGTGACCAACTTCGAGGCGTTCAAGATGGCCGACATGTACTCGCTGGGGCTCGTGCTGTGGGAGATGTGCCGGCGCTGCGCCACCGGCGACAAGGCGCAGCTGGTGGAGGCGTACGCGCTGCCGTACAACGAGCTGGTGCCGCCGGACCCGTCGTTCGAGGACATGCACGCGGTGGTGGTGCGGCGCGGCGCGCGGCCGCCCATCCCGGCGCGCTGGATCGCGGCCGAGCCGCTGGCGGCGCTGGCGCACGCCATGAGCGAGTGCTGGCACGCGTCGCCGCCCGTGCGGCTCACGGCGCTGCGCGTCAAGAAGACGCTGGCGCGCTACCACGCCGAGCCGCGCGCCGCCGGCAAGCTCGTCTGACCTACCGCTTGTGCTTGACGCGAGTGTTCACACACGAGACTAAGTTAGGTTCAAACTTAAGTTCCTCGATATTTTTCTATTTATTTTTACGTGAAACATAGACGAAAGGACAATAGCTGTGACGCCCCATCGATGTGAAATTCTGACTGACCACCGGTTTAAATCTCAGTATTGTTAAGTATATTTGGATATCACAGTTCTGATACCAGTGAGCGATTTTGTCGTTTATTATTGTGTTCGCTTTATCGAAATGAAATTAAATGGTCCTTCTGGAATCTCTCGACAACTGATAATTTGGATTTAGTTTGTTCTTGTATGTTTTATTTTATTATTGTTATCTAGAATTAATATGAAGGAATTTTATAATGAAAAATTGTTGTCTTCCGTTCTGATAAGCAATTAGGAGGTTTGTGAGGAGACAGTTCATGAAATACTCTGATTATGTTTCTACGAGCGCGGCCGCCGGCGCGCGGGAGTGCGGCACTCGAGCGACATGAATTGTGATATTTTGACAATAAGATGCCTTGAAAAAAAAAAATACAAAATATTGTACAAAATGTTTGATTTCAAAATTATTGAATGGCGACGTTTCCGCACTTATTTACATGGTTTTTCAGAGAGTAAATAGTTGTAGATTGTACTTAAAAGTTGATAAAAAGACTAATATTAGTGTGCGAGTATTAGACATGGGATGTAAAGCGCAGTGTCTTATGGAGATGCCTTCGCCAGATTTAGTATTAACATGATTTAGTTATTTAGCGGTGCACTCGGCTCGGCGCTGCGAGCGTGTGCCTTTGCGGACGTCCACCTGTGTCGTTCGTTTGAAAGCGTTATTAATTCCTATTGTATAGGAATCCGTATGTTATTAGTAGGAAGTACAGTTTCGAACCGAGTGACCGCGTAGCATTTAAGTGCGCTCGCGCACGCTCCCTGTACAGTGTTGTGTAAATATAGAGGTTAACCGACATTGCATAGGTATCTAATACATGTTGATAGATAAGTTACAAATAAAATATTAATGGACATAATGACGCATTTTCATTTCTTTTAAGTATTTATTACTCATCATCATTTCAGCCAATAGACGTCCACTGCTGGACATAAGCCTCCCCCAACGTTCTTTACACAGATCGGTCCTGTGCCACCCGTATCCAAAGAACTATTTACTATAACGCGTCAATAATCATGAAATGAATGATGGCGCCACTGTCGCTTGCGTCATTGGGTATGGTAACCCTATTAGTTATAAAACGTAGAAACGTCGTTAGTTCCCCAAAATCCGTTTTCATGACTTTTTGACGCATTATATGTACGTAGCATGGATAGTTCCCCTTTTTTAACCATGTTACAAATTCAAAATCATGCTCAAATCTATTATAATACTTATTTTGAGAATGTGTAACGACCACGACCACTTTGCAAAGAGTGTGACGACAGAGAAGAAGAACAGTACCTTATTAATATGTATCTTTCCTGTTATGAATTCGATTATCTGATTGATCATAGGACCGATATCTTGGGAGAGCCACTCTTCGACATGCAACGGGTCGGCGTGAAGCAGCACCTGCTGTATCGCCGAGTGAGTGAAGTGTACTGGAGCTCAATTCTCGTGCACTCGATATACGATATTGAATGAGAGATTTCCATAGATTCGTCCATAGCATACAAAATTCCGATTCACGAGAGGTCTAATTCTGAGGAAGGGGAAAAGGTTGGCAGTGTACTTGTGACTACCTACTTTTTTTTTATACTAGAGGCGGCAAACGAGCAAGCGGGTCACCTGCTGGTAAGTAATCACCGCCGCCCATGAACATCTGCGAGATCAGAGAGGTCGCTGATGCGTTGCCGGCCTTTTAAGGAGTACGCCCGTTTCTTGAAGGTCCCTAAGTCATAGCCGTCAGGAAATACTGCCGCAGCTAAACTATTCCACAAGACTGAGGTTCGCGGGAGAAAATTCCTCGAAAAACGCACAGTGCTAGATCGCCAACCATCAAGATGATGAGGATGGAATGACAGCCGCTTGCGTGTGGTTCGATGTAAGAATTCAGCCACAGGAAGTAGATCAAACAATTCCTCGGAGCACTCCCCATGATAGATGCGGTAAAGAATACATAGCGAAGCTATATCTCGCCGCAGAGCCAGTGGATCAAGCTGACTGGAGAGACTCAGGTCAGCGACAATTCGAGCAGCCCTACGTTGTATACGGTCAAAAGGAAGAAGTTGGTACTGAGGTGCTCCAGCCCAGAGATGGGAGCAGTATTCCATGTGGGGCCTACTGATGTTGTAGATGTCTTGGGCGGTGGCATTGTCAAAATTAGTTTTGATCGAGATTTCAAATAAGAGGATTACATCTTGAAGCACACCAAGTAAAAATACTTGTCTGATGTCAATGGTCGCCGTCGCCGTGGGCTAGCGTCGGCGCGCCGCCGTGGCGCTCATATCTAATTCGTGTAGGTACCTATCAGTATTATAATTCTGTGGTGTCAGTTGGAAGTCTTTGCATTTGGCTAACTCCAGGGAACAGGGAGGCAATTCTCATAAAATTTTCTCTACCTTAGACCATACAAATATTTAACTATACTGACATATTTTATTCTAATATTGAGTGCAAGAGAAATATCTCGCAGGCCTGAAACTAATTAGGAGGGAATAATATTTTCATGTAGTCACATGGGCTTGTGAGTAGAAACTACAGTATGTACTTAAAATGAGGTTTATTTCACTTATTTACATTCCATCACAAATCTTACCCATTCATACAAATCATTCTAAACTATAGAAAATTGCAATTTCAGTCACTCCTTATCTTTTCTCAATAAAAGTCTATAAAATCTGATTCGTCGACAGTCAAGTTTTAGGTACCGAACAAAATCATGACAAAGGTTGCAACATGAGCGTTGGACAACTAACCCTATCTCTAATCTAGCTTTAATAAGGCGCATATCTTCTAGATGGCGATGGCCCGCGCATACCCGGTCTGAAATTAGAAAAAAAAAATCAACAATTAGTATTATTCCATGTAGAGAGGATTTGGAATTACTTTCGACTACTACCTAAGTTAGAAAATATGTAATAAAGAAAAATAGGTAAAAAGTGAAATCAAACACACGAGTTAAATTGTTTTCAGTGTTGTGAAAAAAAATAAGATGAATATCAGAGAAGATGGTAATCATTTTGAAACAAAATATTATTTCAAGGCAAAACTTGTTTCGTTAATGCTTCTGTGTATATTTCTAAGCAACTGCGTAATGTAAATGTATTATTTTAAATTTTTACCTTCTGTCATCAAAGGTGTCCCGGCTGAAGTCTTCGTACATTCTGTAAAAGAGAATTTTTTTATTAAGAAATAATTCAAAATGTCAAAATTACCTCCATACTAAGCAATTGTTTTTACTGTAATTTGGATACAATGGACTCTCACCCGCGGGACATCTGAGGTCCGCGCGGGGGACTCCTGCGGCTGTACATAGCATCATACGACGACCTCATGGCTCCCATGCTGCTGCGCATCGGCGGCAGGCTCGGCATGGGCGGCATCGGCTCCCGGCGCAGCGGCGGCGACACGAAGTCCCCGCGCGCGCCCCGCGACCCGCCCATCTCTAGTCCCCGGGACGCGCCCACGGGGTACCGCCGTTCGAACAGGTCCCGGGGAGAGTCGAACCTCGCTCGGTCATAATATCCATCATACGGGTCCTGTCAATATTACAAATTGTATTAGTTTACATCCAACCATTGGATTGTGTGAAGCATGAAATGTTTTTAAAAGAACTGAACTGAATCATCAAAATAAGAAAATGAGTGAAAAATAATGTAAATTATTAAAAAAATATGTTTTCAACAGAAGTGACTCGAATGAAAAATAAAAATGATTTCTTCAACTAAAGCTAAATAATGTCTAGTGATTTATGTAAGCTTATAAAGACATTGCCCGCTGCTACACGGCCTCAATTTGCGGATTACATTCGCACAGGATTTGCGATAAAACATTCAGCCATCATCCTGAGCTATTAGATAATTGGGTATTTCTGGATCCGCGGCCGGTTCCCACGTAGAGAGGCCCAACTGCGGTCTTGTCGGTTTTGGTTTAGGGTACATAGTGCGTTTTTGTTTGGATAGCTCAGAGACATGTGGACTCAAGTAAACAAACAGGATATCAGGGTCTTAGATCTTTTTTCCATTTACTAAAACACCGTCTTACCGACATAACTCCCTATTATTTGTCGTCTCCGTTCATTTGTTCACTGTTCCAATAGGTACCCACATTCAGTTTTACGTGGATCTACGTTCTTCTCATCTTACATTCCGTTTCACTCTCTCATATTCCCACATACGATTGTAGCTCATTGATAAGAAAATACGCCTTCCAAACGGGAGGGCGTAACCATACATAGACTTAAGATGCCGCTAATTCGATGGTCGTTACACAAAATAAATATACACAGAAAGTCAGATCTAGCTGACATTGCTATTGAAGAGTTCATTGCCCTACGAGTTCCTGGTATATCCTATCGTGTCTCTCTCGCTCACGTTTGCTATAGTCTGTCTCTGTCATTTGTTCCGACCATACTGAGATTACTTTTAGTGCGCACGAGTTTGCCGATGTCATGTATTATTATGTGATGCTCCTTCTATCCTCAAGGTTACCAACATATCTAGTTTGCTGAACATATAAAAACTATCAAGACCAAGCATATTCGTGACGTTATTCCAAGAGTCTCGTCTTGATCCTAGACTCCACTATCAAGGGCGCGGGCCCATCTCCAATTAGAGCTAGGTGGAATGTTGGCTGAAGGGAAAGGGCAAACGTGACGCAATTGATTAACGTCGTGGGTACCCATAAAAGGGCTATTCTGAAATCTCTAGCTAAATTGGGACGTTTACAAGTACTTAATTGGTTGTTTTTGCGATTGAATGAAGCAAATAAATAAAAATAAAATCTATACTATGTATTTATAAAGAAGTACATTCTATAGACAAAGACGAGGCTTATATTTACACCGAAAAGGCAAAACATTTTCGCGATGTTATCGACATCCAGAGTCATCTAGTAAAATTTGGAAAAAACAAAGTACCTACTTACCGAAACTATGCAGATGTTGTAAGTATTTTAAATAATAGATTATTCATTCTTATTAATGTAACTTTCAGCATGCTGATATTTGGGCAACTGTAAGCCAGCAGGTCGGCCTCTAGTAAATTAAAAAAAATTAGGTATTGTTGAAATCGGGATTAGATACAATTCGTAAACTGAAATTCTATTTATTGTTATGTTTTAGGGTAACCCTGTGTATGTGATTGAATTCGAAAGGTTATTGGACTTATTGGATTGATTAAATGAACGTTTTGTGTGAACTTGAGGTTAACTTCTCAAAGTTTGTATAGGCAGCTCAACTCTAGGGTTTCCGAGAAGGATTCAAGCAATTCATCAGTTGCTTATTCATGAATAGTTTTACATTGAAATGATTAAAACCTATACTTAAAATAATTACTCGCCTTTTGGGTCGTCTAATGAATTAAATAAATTGAGGCAAAATTTTGGTCCCAAACCAAGGTTTTCTCTTGTAAGGTTAGGAAACCAGGAACAACGAACGCTTTTGTACAGTCAGCATCAAAATAATGTAAGCGTTTGAACCTGCCAATAATAGGTAACAGAGCATTTAACAAAAGGAGTATGTGGCTTCACGCCAAGGTATATTTTCATTTGTTGTTCGAGAATAAATGACAACAGATAAAAGTACTTACACCTTCAGGTATGCAATTTTTTTTCTCAAATACTGAGATGTTTTCGGTAGTTTGAACGCTAAGATCATTGATGATAGATAACCGTACCGTACCTACGAGTAATAATAATAAACAAAAAATCTTATTATTCCGATCCCCGAATTATGTTCGGCGTTTTAATGTCCTCCATTATGATAAAGGGATTAATGAAGTCGAAGGCAGCGTCTATCTCAATTAAGGTGGAATAGAAAATAAACGGCGGGGAAATTATGAATTCAAGGAGGAGTTTACACGTGGAATAATTCCGATGGCGGAGAAGCTTCCGGGGAGAGGATCCCTGGAATTTGCCTACCAACACGACACCTGAGGGAAAATAAAGTTGTAATTATTATTTTACGAATGTAGTTAAATTGGGTCCGTATAAACTTTGTACGAGGAAGTTTTTTAGAGATTTTTCAGAGGCTTAGTGAATGTTTCATAGATAAGCACTCACGGTACAGCACAGTATAGCATTAGCACACCAAAACTACATAACGAATATTGGAAATTCCATACATATTTGGACGTGTAACACTACAGAATCGTTATTTTACTAATTAAGGTGTAGTAAAATATTTTCTATAATTTTTTTTTACGGACAAATTTTATTATACTTACAGGAATTAATACGATTTGGCTGTATGGAAAAAACACGAAGCCATTACAATATAACAAAAAAAATGGTTACTGTTTTTCTTTCCTCTGACGCCATAATTATTGTAAGATAACCTAAATCGATTTGTATTTTTTCTAAAATCATTCAGACATTCTGTTTGATATTGAGCGCCTAAAACTGCGTATGCCGAAGAAATTTCGCGAAGGCAATTATTACGATCCTGCCGTGCCTCTCGGGAACATTAGCTCCTGTTCAGCTCCGAGCATTATGTTAATACCGCAGTAGCCGAATATGTGGGATATATGCCTTTGTGGAGTTTCGCACAATCGTTATTGTGTTACCCATTCTCGTTCCCGGTGTACGCAAGAAGGATGTATTATAGACTTTTGCTTTTCTTCTTAGTACAAAATTAAGGGTGTCTTTCCAAAATCACTGTTGTAAACTCGATGGCTTGTCTATGGTATTCTTTTTCTTATACTGAGCAAATACATATATTAGTTTTCCCAATTTCCCATTTGGGCGAACAACATGGGGATACCTACAACTCCTTTATTTTCAAATAGTATTTTTATTTACATTGCTATTTTTCTTACAAACTTTTCCAACTTTTGATAACACAAAAATTTCTTTAAGGTAATTGCCATAAACTTAGGTATATGATCTAACTAGCGGCCGCCCGCGACTTCCTCCTCGTGGAATAGTAACTTTTTACCCGCCTTTTAACCCCTTACAACCCCCTTTTCGCACTAAAAAGTAGCCTGTGTTCTTTCTCAGGGTCTAGATAATCTGTATACCAAATTTCATTTAAATCCGTTCAGTAGTGGCGTGAAAGAGTAACAGACAGACAGACAGACTTACTTTCGCATTTATGATATTAGTGAGGATAATTTTATTAAAATATTTTTTTATAAATTTGATCCTAAGTTCTTTGCGAATAACCTTGTTTTCAGCATCATAATGTAATGTCCAGTTTGCCAAACCGTGAAAAAGCAGCTTGTAAGTACGTAGGTATATAAATGTTTTCACGTTTACAATCACGTTTTTTTTACTTAACAAGAATTGTTGCTGGCTCGATTTTCCTTGAATCTAACATCTAAAGATAAACGTGCCGTAGCACGAAATGTCGCAGCCTCGCGGTCAAAGAACCCCACAAAAACCGTACGGTTACCTATTTCCACCACATTCTACTGGTCAAGCGCCATTAGTGCCTATTAAAATATTAACTCGGCTCGTTGTACCGACATTCACTTTATTGCCTTAAGCGTGCGTCTATTTTTAGTGGAACAGTGACTGGCTGGAGTCGGAGGAACAATTCAGCGAGATCTCCATGCGGCACTGTACCGTGGCCAATATTTATGCGGTAAACCGGACATGAAGCAAGTTGATGCCTATTTTAAATGTTGTAATTGTATTTCTATCTATAGAAGTCTATAGAAGATACATTTATTATATTTTCTTTGCTGGCGTTTATTGGTATGTCCCCTATGGACCCTTTTTAGGGTTCCGTAGCCAAAATGGCAAAAACGGAACCCTTATAGTTTCGTCATGTCCGTCTGTCCGTCTGTCCGTCTGTCCGTCTGTCCGTCTGTCACAGCCGATTTACTCGGAAACTATAAGTACTACAGTGATGAAATTTGATGGGAATATGTGTTGTATGACCGCTACAAAAATATGACACTAAATAGTAAAAAAAAGAATTGGGGGTGGGGCCCCCCATACATGTAACTGAGGGGATGAAATTTTTTTTTTCGATGTACATACCCGTGTGGGGTATCAATGGAAAGGTCTTTTAAAATGATATAAAGTTTTCTAAAAAAACATTTTTCTTAAAGTGAACGGTTTTTGAGATATCAGCTCTCAAAGTCGTAAAAAGTATGTCCCCCCCCCTCTATTTTTATAACTACGGGGTATAAAATTCTAAAAAAATAGAGGTGATGCATGCTAATTAACTCTTTCAACGATTTTTGGTTTGATCAAAGTATCTCTTATAGTTTTTGAGATGCTGCTACGGAACCCTTTGTGCGCGAGCCCGACTCGCACTTGGCCGGTTTTTATGGCTTAGATTCCTCCCTTCCTATCCTCCTAAAGCTTTGGCTTGAGGCAGAAGAAGTCTAGAAGCTTAAATCGTTTCTTTAGGTGCCTGTCAAGCTTGGTTGCAAACGTTGCTATAGATCAGTATATAAAAATTTTGCTTTTGTCTCTACCATTTCAAGTTTGTTTTTCATGATTTCAACTGAAACTTTAGTACAGCTGCTTGTTTATTGGTAGTACTTTCAAATAGGTTTTGAACAAAGCTCGAGGAAAGTCGCTCATAATTTCCATTCGTCGAATTTCCCGCAGCGTTTTTGGAAAGTTGGCTGCCTTACATTGCGGTCGGGCGATCCCGGGCGGCGCGGGGCGCGGGCGGGGGCGCGACGTCAGTTCCATTGATCGCCGCTGACGTCACGCCGCCATTGCAGGCCGTTCGCGCCTCTGCCCGGGGCGCGGGCTCGACGCACTCAATCAGTGCGTTCATTTGTTTAATGCGGCTGTTTGGATTTTATGCCTTTCTCTGTCGACCAAAAAAATAACGTTACTCTGTGGTCGGTATGCGGAATTGAGTTTTTAAAAGTTGTTGCAATGGATTTGGTATCCTAATAAAAAAACAGATCTGAGTTGAGGTTAAAGAATCACTGTTTGGTTTTGGAAATAAGTAAGTAGTAAATATTGGAATGGATGGTGAAACGCTCGTTCTAGTAACTTTAAATAGTAAATTTTTAATGACAAACCAAAACTGATAAATCTACGATTGAAGAAAAAGAAATTCTAGCTAGTGGCTTGTGTTTATTTAGAATTTAATGTGGATAAAGTTTTGTGTATGAAAGCTCCAACATTAACATAGTATTGAATTTCGGATAATGGTTTCATTCATATGTTAGACAAAGCAATTAAGCTGATTGTGGTCCCGGGAGATTTACATTTAATTTGTTTGAGTTTAGTATATAGCTTTCTCGAGTGTAATTTCGTGTCCACAGCACGTTCCAGTAGGCATAACTAATAGCTAAATAAACATAGTCTGGTCACTAACATATTTTTGAAATTGTGTAACTACCCAACATAATACCCAATACTTATGTCACATTCATTAAACATTTCCAAACCTGTATCATTAATTGTACTGAGTGTTTCGTAATGTTCTTTTTTCTCTAAATAAATAAAACGAAAAATATTCTTTATTTCTTAAAAATTACAATGTTACTTAGCGTCGTAAGTCCCAAAAGCCTTTTAAAAGGCTTAGAACAATTTGATTTTCCATTGTGTCTGCTATTTAGGCCTGACAACGGTGTATGAGAGTTTTCCCATTTAAGTAATAATAGGTAGGTACTTGTGTTAGGGAAGACCCGCTCTTTTTAAACCGTTAATGCTAAGCTTTTTTTTTCACGAAATACCTACCAAATAAGAAGTGGTTTGACATCATTTTCTTTATAGAAAATTTGCAGTGCAATAACCATGACGTCATCTTTTGCTAAAAACGGATCTATCAAACGGCCAACCTTAAGTTTAAGGGCAGACATTTTTGAGCCAATTCCGTGCTAAGTAGGTTAAATTCTTGTGTTATATATATAATTGCTTATTTATCTTATTGTATTGTTTATAGCTGTTGTTTCACTAATGTATTATATTTCTGTGCATTATAGAATATCTATATCAGACAGCAGAGGAACTACAAATAAATACATAATATTAAACCTATACATTGTTCTCATCACCTTAATTTAAAAAAATCTCGATACGTCTTGCCCTTGCCGATTTTGTTGTTTCAGTCAGCCCCCACAGACTTAAAAAAAGTACAGGTAGCCGTAACTCCTGAGATATTTTCACAGCGTTTTTATTAAATTTCTTCGGGCACAAATTGTAATGCAAAATGGTTGCCACAGGCCAAAATTAAGCCTAAAACAAAATAACCTTCCTTGCTAGGAGTTTTGGAGGGCTCTGAAACCGCTTTTTATTACCTAACCTTTACTTTAATAAGTGAGATTTAAATTAAAACTAGTACCTAAGTACCTAAATTAATATTGTTCTGAAGGTGCGTCCTTAATTAAATAAGTTGGGAAATGTTAGAGGTAGACTAATGGAAATAGGCTTTCTGAGCGAATGTGGTAAAGTAATTGTAAGGATAAGCTAAACTTATAATAACAGAATAAATTATATACGTAAAAAGTGCGACAAGACTGTTTTGGCTGAAAAAAAATCACTGACCGGTGGGCAATGGCAATTTATTAAAACAACGTTAGTTGCGATTTTTGTCAAAAGTTAGACAGACCAGGGGGTACTCATGTGCACTCGACAATGTAGTCGAGATTTCAGTCTGGGAGGTAATTCGCATGGAGGTTTATGGAATTAGAATTAGAGAGATTTTCGTAGGAAAATTGGACACCAGTTGTTAACTAGTTTTCATCCTCTAAAATTAACTCTACTAGGTTGGCAATGTTTTATGTGTAAATTAGAACCTTTGTAGTAGATACGTCAATAACGCTTCATTGTTTGGTATCAGTTGAATTAAGTCATGAAGTCGTTTTCAGGATTTACGGTCAGTAACTCGATTTGAGCCCGAAACTAAACAAATGAGTTGAATAGCATAATGAGGGCTTTGTTTTTCGCGCGAACGGAATGTATCGCCAGATTTCACATTTAGATACAGCGGCGATTTATCGCTTTTGTCCCGAATGTTGCCTGAATTCACGAATTAAAGATAACGAAGGTTGCAAATAGCTAATCCACTTTCTAGTTAACCTTGGATTGAGAGCTTATGCGTCAAGATGGAAGATGTCTTATGCCGACTGTATTATTATGAGGTCGGAGAGATTCTATGACGTAAGTCGCTATACATTTTACAAAGTAATGCGAAATTTGCAGTACCATTACGTAAAACTCTTAAGATCGTGACCTTCTTAAACTTAAGCAGATATTTCTTGTCTTAGTTTTGGTACAAAACATTACGATTGCGTACAACGCGTTTTTAGTCTCTTTATGAGCACTGCCAAAGAGAGGAACCCTTCCTTGCGTCTGTTTTCCTGAATGACTAATAACCTCAAAGTTTAAAAACTATAGTGAGGCTGCTTCTGGGTAAGCTCGCTCCATAAGCCCATTATGAACAGCCATGCACTCTGCCACCACAGGTGTAGCTGTCTGTTCATGGAAACCACCGCTCATAGACATCTACTTGCTAGGATTTGGAGAACAATTATCTATTTTAAGGAATCTTCCCTAAAAATGGACCACCATTCTCACATCACATTTATGAACATCCAAATAAAAACCGAAAAGTACAAATACACATGAACGTACCTTGATGTCTAAAGGTAATTCTGACTCAATCTGCAATACATGGTGCAGGGGTCTATTGGTTCAGGCTTACCCAGGATCATGGCGCTAATCCAGCTTTATAATCGACTCGGCGTATTGGCGCAACGGTGACATGACTGGCCTTACACGCTATTCGTGTGCCATAGCTGCCAAATGAACATTTAGCTGTCGCTGATGTCCCACCAATTTAAAGTTTAACTTCACAGTTTTTTATATTATACTGAGTGGAAAAAAACATTGGGAGGAGGTGGAAAATATGCTCACTTTACGATTTAAAGTAGTTTTCCCCGCAGGATCTAGTTTTTCAAACTACGGACATATATATTTTTAAGTGATAGCCACTATAAAATGTAATTCACCATTTAAATATTTTTCAAATACTTTCGCCAATTTCGTCTAAATAATTAATCTACGTACCGAACGTATTACGTAAACTTCTCTGACAAAAATTGTGATGCCGTTTTATCCAATTTTTCTGACACCTCTGATGGCGGGACGGTGTTCGCACCATAGACACTCGCAAATTCTCGGCGCTTTTTTCGTGTTTTCCATTTTACTTGTACAATATGCAAATAGTGGATTAAGTAAAAAAATATTCTCTTTATTTTTCCTGTAGGGATTCAAGCATATTCAACCTGTTCGCTCCCCAGGTTCAATCGGATTACCTCCAACGCAAAAGGCCGGTTTTACTAAACTATTGAAAACTGAATTTGTCTGAGCCCTTTAGATGTTGAAAATATGTACTATGGACACAGGTTAACAGGTAAAACGTGTAAAATCGACAGCTTGAACAAGAATACAGAATAGACAATAGATAGGGATCGTCGTTATATCTGCTAAGTTTAAATTAAATTTTATACTTTTGTGATGACAACACAGTTAGATACAATTATGTTATGTGACCCAGAAAAAGATTGCTTAGCGTCGATATTTTGCTATATCGGCCAAAAACAAACTGCCGGCCGTGCTGAAGTTATTAAAGTACTCGATTTTCCCAGGAAGAAAATTGGGGGAACAATACCTATTTATTTGGATTCGCCATCCAGATACTCGTAAGTCACGTGTAAAACATATTTTCCGGCGCACGTTCTGTTTAAATTTACGCTCGAACCCATTATGCGTTGAAGATTTATTTGTAGTCATTTTTTCAAGTGGTTGTATGACCCTATTTAGCATCGATTCGCTCTCGACGCTTCTATTCTGTCCGGGCCACAGTGGGTTTGACAACAGTGGGGTAAGGTCGCCCTGATCTTGGAACTACGTAGCTATGAATTGTTCTGAATAGATGTGGTGACAAATTTCATTGTGTGAAGCCAAAAACATTTTTTTCCTATTAATATTTGAGTCAGTAAATTGTTAATAACTGTTCGTGTGACCCGCTTGCTTGTTGCGAAAAAACAAAATTTGCTTTAACCCGATTTCGAATTCTATGTGTGCTATGTAAGTAATTCAAGTTTAGTAAATGTATGTAGGTACTAAACACTGTTTTACATAACTACACCGTACCATATAAGTAAACATCGTAAAATTGTCAGTTAGTTGTGACTTGAACTGACACTCTTTTTGGTAAATAGGAAATTCCAAAATTTGTTGATAGCTAGCATAATGCACTTCACTTCTAATATTGAAGTTTTGTTCCAGTAATAAAATAGAGAACTACATCCCGTTGTCTTACTGACATCGTCCCAACTAGCCCCGGGTCGCACGTTTACCCAGGAGCCGGGGCTCGGTCGCTGATTACGCCTGTAATTTCATGAAACGGACCGGCTCGCTGGTCTTTTTTTCAATTTCATTTTTTGTGATTACACTCTGTATTGCTCGTAAATATAGGGAATCGATTTTTTCTTTGTTCAGTTAATTTGTATGTATTGGTGTCTAATTTGTCTTTTCATGATAGAATCCGTTTTAGGAATACAAGAGCTTTGTGTATAGCAGTGAAACAGGTATTTGTGTTGGGTCTGGGTGTTAGTGTTACCTTCGTGTATCTGATTTCCATAGTACAAGGGAAATTCTTAGTTTGGGACTAAAGGCAATGTATGTTTTTTTTTATGTGATAGGTAGCAAACGAGCAGGCGGATCACCTGATGGTAAGCAATTGCCGCCGCCCATGAACACATGCAACAAGTGCGCTGCTAACCTTTTATCCCCTTCCCCCCCGATGGGCCTCCGGTACACTTCACTCACTCGGCGAAACAGCACAGGAGCTGCTTCACGCCGGTTCATGTGATGTTGTTTCAATTTATTTCTTCAGTGTAAGGTTCATGCCAGTCATTGGATTGACCTTACGATACCTACTGGCAGTGACCGCGTGGGGAAAGTACCTATAGGATTGAGGTCTGTGGCGCAGCGTGACATAGGCCTGTGTTCAGTAGTGGATGTCTTTGATTGATTGATTTGTGATTGATAGTCTTGAAGCGTTTTTTTTACTCGTGGGACTGCTTGCCTTGGAAGAACAGCGGACAGTGAATGGATGTGTTTAGTCTGGGATATGTGGTGAACCATAAAGGACGGACATAGGCCGTTAATTATGCGTTGGTTGATTGAGTCTGGAAGCGGTTTAGATTATATTTACTGCGCCGCGGATGCGATGTACCAAAATAGAGAGGTACAGTGAGGAGGTGCAGTGGTTGCGATTTCTTTCATGAGGCCAATTCTCGGTTTTCGCCTTCTATGTCGAGTCGACTTCATGGAACGCACAACCAACAGATTACAGTCGACATTCCTTTTTTTTTTCTTCTACTGCTCGACATAGAAGGCGAAAACCGAGAATTGGCCTCCTGGTCATAATTCTGCAGTAACACAGTATCATAAATTCTCATACACGTGCACATATACAGGATGTATCAGATCTATTGATTCGTATATTCCACGCATGAGCTCGTTCACGTCTTTGTTGCGCTGGACACAAAGGCATGTGTATCCCATGCGTCTATTTTTATCAAAAATCAAAGTACAGCCATCGAGGATAATTCTATGGCTTACTGGACACTTGCACTAACTAGATACTGTAGATATTACAATAGTGAATTAAGCCATCTACGTTAAATGGTTCACAATTGCACTTACTACCATCTGTAGTTAATACGAGTGTGCACTAAGCCAATTTCACGCTGTTTTCCGGCAACAACGGCTGGATTTGTTTACACCGAATAACTATGCAAATGGCGTTAGTCGTGTATTCAACCTTATCCGTTCAGATTATGCTTTATTTGTTCAGTCAGGCATCCTGATATATCTAAGATTCATACTCCAAAACCGTGGTCGCCAAACTGCGGCCCGCCGACGTTTTTTGTGCGGCCCGCAATATAGTAGATTTATTTAATTACTAGTCAACTACATATTCGTACTTATCAGAAATCAGTTTAGTACGCATATACTGCGGCCCGGGCCCTGATGTTCATATTGATATGTGGCCCTTGAAGAGTAAAGTGTGACGACCGCTGCTCTAAAAGCATTGATGTTTGTTAACTGTGGTAAAGCCAAGCTGCGGCGTGGGCTGGCTTGACCAGAGTGTTCCCTCAGCCTCACAGAGGACCGGCATGGAGCAGCACCTGCGCTGTGTTTCGTGAGTGCGTGAGGGTACCGGAGGCCGGGTCAGCAATGCTTAATATCGGCAGCGGACTTGTGACTTCTGTGGTGTTGTGGGTGGCTATGGGCAGCGGTAATCGCTTACCATCAGGCGATACATCGGCTCGCCTGCCGTCAAAATAAAAAAGTCTAGTCTCACAAGTCTGTCTTTACACCCAATAAATGATTGAAATTCTAAATGTCATTAACTTGGGAACATTGAGTTTATTACGATGAAGAAACTAAATGTAAGTGTAATACTTATTGTCAGAAAGCCCTCCATCCCGCCCCTCTTGTGCCCTATGTACAAGTAGAATGGTTGCAAAGGACAGAAAAAAAGGTTTGTTAAGAGCAGCTACAGTGACACGAACAACTGTTAACCTTGAGTATTATACATTACTCACTCTAAACCAATTTTAAACTGTTTTTACAAACCTTTTCGTACGCGTTCCTATTCAAATAAATAGCAATCATTAAAAGGTTTCGTATAAAATTGTTATCGGCAAAAGTTGGTGCTTTAGGCGTTTGTTCACGAAGCTTTTCCTGAAACGATTTGAAACCATTTATATAAACATCGACCGGTCGCTGTCAACCTTCGCCTTGGCACAAAATCCATACTTCCATACTTATTACTATATATATACTATATATACTATATACTATATATACTATTATACTATACTATATACTATACTATAATATTATAAATGCGAAAGTAACTCTGTCCTGTCTGTCTGTCTGTCTGTCTGTCTGTCTGTCTGTCTGTTACTCTTTCACGCCAAAACTACTCAACGGATTTAAATGAAATTTGGTATACAGATAATCTAGACCCTGAGAAAGAACATAGGCTACTTTTTATTGCGAAAAGGGGGTTGTAAGGGGTTGAAAAGGGGGTAAAAAGTTACTTTTCCACGCGGACGAAGTCGCGGGCGGCCGCTAGTACAAAATATTTCAGTGAAGCTTCAGCCTTTATTATTATTACATACGAATAATACTATGATATTAAATTCTAAGGGTAATATCTTATTGTGTCTCTTGTTCTGTAGGTAGTTAGTTATAATAAGACTAGCGGCCGCCCGCGACTTCGTACGCGTGGAGTTAATTATTGACACTTACCGTCATATTTTGGACAATCCACACAATATATTTTTATAAATTGTAGCCTATGTGTTATTCTGATGTATAAGCTATATGTGGTAAAGTTTCATTCACATCCATTCAGTAGTTTTTACGTGAAAGAGTAACAAACATCCATACATCCTTACATCCATACATCCATACTTACAAACTTTCGCCTTTATAATAGTTATAATAAGATATTACAAAGTATTGTGATGTTGTGAACATTACCTACCCAGTAAGGGTGACCGGGTGAGTTGTTGTATGTATTTGAATCGGTCATTTCATAAAACTCAAATAGCCACACGATTAGAAATTTTGCAGATATCAATGAAAACTGTTATATGCACAAACAAATGAATTTTGAAAACGAACAATTGACCTCTATGGTTTTTGTGCAGAATACGCTTACGATTCTTAAAGGTTTCTAAGTCATAACCGTCAGGAAATACCCCTGCAACCATTATTATACGTTGTCAAAAGTAGGAGTGTTACTGTTCTCTGTTATTTTCCTTTACTGTGGCTTCACGCAGCCGATCTGATTGCGAGGAAAGTACATAATTAGATAAGCGGGTGCGGCGAGGTGGTGTCCTCTTCGGTTTGCAGAGGTTTTGTCCTCTCACCTCACTGACGCTCACTCAGCTCAGAGCCCGGTGGAATCTAAAGCGATTCAGACTGTGCTTCTATTTCGTTTTGTGCAAAATTCTATTTCAGAAATTGTTCGGCCTAAAACAGGAGATTAAACTTTGTGTTTGGTTTACATCCATACTAATATCCATACTAATATTATAAATGCGAAAGTAACTCTGTCTGTCTGTCTGTCTGTCTGTCTGTCTGTCTGTTACTCTTTCACGCCAAAACTACTCAACGGATTTAAATGAAATTTGGTATACAGATGATCTAGACCCTGAGAAAGAACATAGGCTACTTTTTATTGCGAAAAGGGGGTTGTAAGGGGTTAAAAGGGGGGTAAAAAGTTATTTTTCCACGCGGACGAAGTCGTTGGCGGCCGCTAGTTGGAAATAAAAGCAATTTCTGCTATCAAACTCTAATGACCTTGAATGTCCTTGAATGAACCTCATTAGGAATTTCCTAATCGTAATGTCACAATTTATATTTGGTTATTTTCTAATAGACATTCATTGTATTGAATCTCAAATCTTACGTTTGATATTACGCAAACAAGCGTTAGACGATTACCTACCTCATCCTATGGTCGTCTAACTCCAAAGGATAGCTACGGTCAACAATCAACATGTAGGTAACCATGTAATTTTATTCTTAGTTATTCACAACCAGAAAGTTAGACATATTTAAAACTCAGATTTCTGTTCACAATAATAATTAGGTATAGTCCTGCCTCGAGCATACTAGTTCTACTGCCATTAAACAACTTACATTGAAATAAATTTCCCTCATACAGGGTGTATCTGTGACCATTTACATCCCTTTAACCACGTGTTCTACCAACCATTCTGAACAACATTTATTCTATGACTTTTGAAATTTCGCATAAAAAAATGTCATCTTCCCATACAAAGTCGGTCACGTGACTTGGTCATTTTGTATGGGGAGTCGCAAAATTTTTCGAAGAATTTGGAAAAGTTGTTGAACAAATGTTGTTCAGAATGGTTGATAGAACACGTGGTTAAAGGGATGTAAATGTTCACAGATACACCCTGTATTTTCCAACAATTTCTGCAAAAAATTCAAACCTACGACTTTCAATTTGCCGCCCCGCTAAAAGGAATTCGCTTTTCTAATAACTTAGCAGACACCACTATAAAACGAGTTTTGACCTTCCAAATCCCATACAATAAATCTTTTAACATTTTTCATTTCGCTCTTAGTGCCTGGAGTGCCCAGAGAGCCCTGAGGTTGCGGTCTTAAATTAAATCTATTAGAGACAAAACGGTTGCGAACACGCTCTCTATTTATTATTTGAATTATTCAAAATGAAACTGGCATGTAAGAAATGCGAATACGGTCCTCAGAATTTAAACCTTTTTCTATTGGTTGAACGACTCGAGCAGTTTTAATGGTCGTGTTGGAATTTTTGATTCGGCGTTCAAATCGATGTTAGGGTGACTAACCTCGACAAAGAAATAGGCGGTCTATGAAGTGTGTCGAACTTTTTGTCTATGATTTTATTAGTTACCTAAAATTGGCCCGCCTTTACTTTGTTTCGGGATTTGAATTTGCGCCTACGGCACTGATTGTGTATGTTTTAAAATTTACGAATAATACGGCTATGAGTGTCAATTTCATCGTGCAAATGTTTCGCTTTTCAGGTTTACCTATAAGCCTTGTGGCTGTCTTAAAAAAATAAGTGTTTCTTTTATTTTATTTAAAACGTTATTGCACAAACATTTGTTGCAAGAGGAGTACTTAATGCCCAGGGACATACTCTACTAGTCAATCTATGGGTCATACAGAAATGGCAGTGGAGACAACTTAGCAACCGTTCGGAGCCAAAAAAGATGTCACTTTAGTAATGACGAATAGCCGTCTATGAAGCTGTGCTTCGTAGAGGGTAACCCTACTAAGCTCATTGTATGAAAATTCGACACACTTTCTTTGGTATAACATACTGCGAGCGAGCCAGCAACATAATACAAATGTAAATAAATCTAGCATCATTTTTGAAAGTGCAGCTGAAATGCCTTATTTTGTTAATTTACTAGCTGGTAGGCAGATTTTTTTCTATGTTAAGACAGCCACACATCAGGTTACCACAACCTGTCGAATTTCCCCATTTAATATTCAACCTAATGTGTTTGACAGTAAGATGCGAGTCGATTGCAGAATTTTGACAGTTTTGTATACCCTGATGTGTGACTGTACGTACGAGAAATCTCCGGTCTGAAACCCTCATCAGCTTAAACTCGCCCAATGGACGCAGGTGTGCCAAACCAACGCCGGCGTTAGTTCAACTAATATTAGTGCTTATCCCTGTTAACGGCTGCACCTAAAAGGTTTAGAACCCCGTCCTTGAAATGCGGATATTTATTCTTATTGTAATAATAGTAAAGTGTACGGATGCTTCGCATGTAAAGTACGAAGTCGTTTCCGCCTTCAACTTGGCTCCCAAGTGGAATGAGGTTTATAGCAAACTGTCTGTATCTCGGTAGGATATCCCAGACGCTGCCTATTTGCACAGAGGAATATTATATATAAAACTTAAGGTATCATGCAAGGCTTGCAAAATTTCTTGAAAAACTCAAAGTAAGTAGGTAGGTATGTATAACAAAAATTTACTTCGATTACATTATGAATAATCTTTTCATTCAGTGAAATGAAATGAAAATAATTTATTCAATTTAGGTCCATTCATGAGTGTTCTGGTAAGGTAGACTGAGGTCCAATTTCAATGTCGTTGATTGTTTAGTGACATTTTGACATCTCACATCAAAAATAGCCAATCACCGTGTAGATGGACCTCAGTTACACTACGCCATCTAGCGGATTTTGCACACGCGACATCCCACTTTAACGCTCTTTGAGAGCCTACATTCAGGAATGGACGACGATAGTTTAATTGATTGATCTATTTCTTTACTTCAATAAGTATTGTTCGTAGAAAGCAGTTGAAATTGATCTGCCCGCATTAACTAATTAGTGAAGCTTCACCCACAGTCGCAGACATACCTACGAGTACAACATTTAGACTTAATAGGCCTAATAGATGCCATTAGGCTCGTGTTTCTGCAGGCTGTTAGGCTATATTCGAGCTATTTTGGCAAATGGCGTGACGCTCGCGCATCTGTCTTGATCACAAGCGCTAATTAACGCTGACATGTAGTGAGACCCCGAAAAATTCCCGCGGTCTAGGGTTGCTACAGTTACCAGATATGTATTATGATCTAACGAATTACGTATACGGAAATTTTGCACCTTTTCTGTATCACCAAAATACCAATTAAAAATGTATGTATCGATATTCGAAATACTTTGGACCTATAAATATTTTAAAACATTAATATTCTCTATAAACGTTTAAAAACTATTACAAAATAACTCTCATTCTGTGAAAAATTTGAAGTTTAGATTAAAAACATTACATAACACTCTCGTAGTGTAACTTTTGTATGAACTTTTATACGGAATTATAATCATTATTTAATAAATTAAACAGTGAAAGAAACTATGTAAATAATGATTACTATATTATATCGAGTAAGTAACCTAAGTCATGGGTACGATTTTTCTTTATTTATGTATTTTTTTTTTTACTTTTGGCAACTTCTTAATAATTTATTTAACTTATGTGTGTGCTTACTGAATTATTTTTCCGTCTGACAATGTATTAAAGTATGTTTCTTTGTTCCGTCATGTTGTCAATGAAATCCGCCACCCCTGACTCCTGCGCGACTGGGTCACCGTGAGTTATGAGGGTGCTGGTGACCAGATGTCACACATATGTAATACTTAGATAACCATGTTAGGAGGACAATTTTCCTCAATGGGACAAACAAAACAGATTCCCAAAACTAAGCAATACAGGCTGTGTTTGTGAACATTTACATCCCTTTAACCACGCCTACTACCAATCATTCTGAACAACATACTTGTATTTTGTTCTACGACTTTGAAAAATTCGTCGAAAAACTTCGACTCCTTATTCAAAATTAACAAGTCACGTGACCTACTTTGCATGAAAAGTAGATGTTTTTTTTACAAGAATTACCAAAAGTCATAGAACAAAATTAAATGTTGTTTAGAACGCCTGGTAAAAAACGTGATTAAAGTGATGTCAAACGTTTAAATACGTATACCCCGTGTAAGTACGAGTACCTAGATATAGATACGGATTTAGATGCACTAGGATATGGTTTTCACATCAGTATATTGCAGTTGCATTGCAGTGTTTATGTATTAAGGAAAAGCAATTACCTATGTTAACGACCTTTTCTTCTTTTTTTTTTATAAATGTTGATGTTTTGTAGAGCATCTCATATTTTGACCTGACTCCGTACCGTACTAAGTAGCTTAAGCACTTGTGTTACAGATATCAGACAACATAGGATAACGAATACAATTCTTAAACATCACACCAGACACTGGGATTTTACTCATAAATCCGAAAGAAAGTTCAAGATTCGTTCGTGAGTCGTCACTCAATATCGTCGTCTATAACTCGTCAGTTAAAGTGGCGAAGTTATTAACACTCCTATTATTTATAGAAGATTTAGAAATGAAAACTAACTTTTACCCCAAGGGTAAGGCACAGTTCACGGAAACACTTGTGAATTTCACTTGTCGTTTCGTGGAAGAACGCGGCGCGGTTGGAAATGATTATAGACAGACAGGCTTTATGCCTGCTATTACGCACGCACGAAACAACGCCGAGTAAATCTTCCAGTAGATTTATGTTTAGTACTTTTTATTCCAATTTCATTCCAGGCTCGAAAGTTTTGGGAATGTGTTATAAAGAGGAGGTAGGTAAATACGGCGCGAGTTACCTCTTGCAGTGCAAAAATAGCACTTATGTCTCAGATATAAGGATGGTTCAATGTCCAAAAAGGGTGATGTGTAAACTACAAAAAATATACGATAAACGATGTGTAAACTATAAAAAATTTCATCTTTCCATACAAAGTCGGTCACGTGACTTGGTCATTTTGTATGGGGAGTCGAAAAATTTTTCAAAGTATTTGGAAAAGTTGTTGAACAAATGTTGTTCAGAATGGCTGATAGAACACGTGGTTAAAGGGATGTAAATGTTCACAGATACACCCTGTATATGAGTGTGCTCCCAATAGCTTAGTGGTTTTTTTTAGAGTAATTACCTATATAATGCTTAGAAATTGGATATCTATACATATAATAAAAATGTAAAAAAGCTGTGTCTGTACATTGAAGATATTTATCTCAAAATAACTTAGGACGACTAAAAAACAGTAACAGAACTTGAATCAATGATTTTTAAAATTTTTGTCTGTCTGTTTGTCTGTTTGTCTGTTTTGTCTGTTTGTTCGCGCTAATCTCGGAAACTACTGAACCGATTCGAATGAAACTTTTTTTATTGTATAGCTGTAACATCAGGGCAACTTATAGGATATATTTTATTTTGAAGACCAGGCTCCTTGATGTAGAACCACAACAGCCCAGCTAAACTATAAGAGGTAGGTCAATGGCACCTTAACAAAAGTTGTTCAGATTGATGAGCATTTTATGATGCCATGAAAAAATCAAAGATCATGGAACACCTGGTGAAGAACTCTAAGAGCCCAGCTACACCATAACAAATATGGAATGAAATGGAATGCAAATGAGATCCGATAAGGAAGGATATTTCGAACTTAAAGGGGGTTCCAAGTTAGGTGATGGGACTACGTGATTCCTTGGCCCAATCTACTATTTAAATAATCATCTTTAAGTCAAGAGTCATAAAGTTCACGCAAACGAAGTTGCGGGCGGCCACTAGTAGGCAATAAATCCGTAGTCGTATTATATAATCCGATTATTAATGAAGGATTTCTCTAAAGTAGGCCACATATCGAGCATAATTTTCAATCCCTTTGATGGTTACTTCTATTCCGCTAGCAATCCGATAGGCGTAGGATTATTTCAGAATATCAAGATTTTCGCAGAAATCGTAAAACATAAACGACGACGAAAATATATTTAAAATCATTTTTTTAAGTCTATATAGAACATTTATGACTGTTAAAAGTATCGGGGCTGTTGCAGCGCCATGGTCAAGGTAACATACAAACAATTTACAAACCATCCCGTTATAATGAATTGTAACGATAATGACCATGTTGCTGTAAAACAATTATAATGCCCGACTTAATATATAACTTGGGCTTTTGTGCCACGCGATAAGTCACGTTAATATGAAGGCTGTGTATGAGAAATTAGCCTGGTGAAAATCTGTCAAAACGCACGATCTATACCTAACTCCCCATATAAAAAGTTATAGTCTGACTGTATGAGAAAGTTCGCTTATTTACTAATTTCGTTGAAAAGCAGCCTAATAATTTTGATAGTTAAACATACCTAACGGTAAATATTTTGATGTACGCACTTAACGTGTGGCTCTCCAATAAATAAGGTACCTAAGCCGCCGAATGTTTTATGGAAACTTCGAATGAGGGTTTCGAAACTGCAAGCTTGCACAAACCTTACGAGGCCCGGGTACCGTGATGGGCCGATATAGGATCCGCTGTGATCTGTGATAGTATCTGGCGATCGCCAAATGCATATGGCGATTACGTCCATCCCGTTCTCTCTTAAGCGCTAGGCTCTGATGCTATCTTCGCACTCACTCGTACATCCTCACTCGCTTTAACTAACCGCAGAGAGAACCTGACGAAATATGAGCCTATGGCTTATGGCTAATAAAAGGATCAAGATTGAATCCAGGGTCGTTTAACTAAATGGATGTAGCTACACGGTGTCATGTCCTAAAGTGAGGACAGGTTTTACACGCGTTTTTTGTCTCAGTGAAATTTTTATTAACACCCCGTTGGTATAGTGGTTTAAGTACCGGGTCGTAATCTCAGAGTCCCGGGTTCGATTCCCGGGTCGAGTAAAAAGTATGTTTCGAAGTTTTTGAAGATGGCTCGGGTTGGTGATCAGATGATTAACAAGTTTGCAAATCTTAAACTATGGTCATACGCTATTACAACGTTGGCGGATTTATTACTAATAGCAATCTCTTCCGAGGATGAGTAAATGTGATTTTCTTAAGACTACGCTACCTACCAGTTTAAGTTTAAATAGTTGAGTTCCCCTCAGCATTCCTGCGCCGAGCGTGAAAGGGCTTCGGATCTCTGGGTCATTCGATCGTGCATCTTGTTCAGATGATAAACAGTTTATCATCTGAACAAGATCTGCATCTTGTTTATCATCTGAACAAGATCTGCATCTTGTTCAGATGATAAACAGTTTATCATCTGAACAAGATGCACGATCGAATGACCCAGAGATCCGAAGCCCTTTCACGCTCGGCGCAGGAATGCTGAGGGGAACTCAACTATTTAAACTTAATTGAAAGCAAAGGTCAGTAGCGTGTTATTGGGTCGACGTAAGAACGCAATTAGGCTTCAACTTTAGTCCAACGATACCGATATTTAACCTGCTATACCATTTATATAGAGGCTATGTAGCTATATTTTTATTCTTATATGCCATAGCGTTGTCGCATGCGACGTATGTCACATTCGTTATGCAAATTATACTTAAATACACCCAGACACTGAACAAACACACTAACACATGTACGTTTTTTTTATGAATCAGGAAGGTAAACGAGCATGTGGGTCACCTGATGGTACACCAGAAGGAGTTGAGTGAATGTTTGCCCAGAGTGGAAATCAATCGCACGACCTTGGCGTGGAAGCCAGGGTCACTGCCAAATGCACCATCGATTTATCAAATAAGTTTTTCTTGCTATTGAAATAGATTTAATGTAGTTTCTTCTTTACAGGTAAGGAACCGTTCAGTCGCTACGAGGGGCCCTGCTGTGGTCACCAGTGCAACGAGCAGGTAAGGTAGGCATATGGTAAATAACAAAAAAAAAAGGCACTAATAGATAAAAATTATAACCTCTTTTATTTTAACATCATAACTAAAGTTTTAAACTTTATTAAGATGTATGTAATAATTCAGAGAAGGCTATCAAAAAGGTCAAAAAATCAGTGATTAGACAAACAATTGTCCCTTGTTTTTGAACCCTTAGGGTTACATTCTATTCGAAATTCATACGCAGCCAACATCGGTGAATGTTTCTTTTCAATAAATAAAATATTATCCAAATGCGACCACTCAGTTAAATGCGTGATCAGATTATACCTACAAAAGAAGTTAAAAATAATTGAAAAGAAAGAAAAAATGGAATATAGAGAAAAGACTATCATACATAGTACATTTTGCAACACAAAATGGATTTTAAATTTGTTCCAAAAAGCCGTAATTTTCCATCCCCTTAGTACGCGGTCATAAAATGCTTAAACTTTTAAGTCGCTCACGAACACGAAGTTCGTCTACTTTTGAGGACATTTACTTCATGAATTCTTGAAGTAATTCGTTTTTGCATGTATATTTACTTTGTTCGTCCATAGTCGACATTTCAATGACGTATGTGACATTCATATGTGTTATGTATGGAAGAAATTTTTAAAACAATTTAAGTATACGTCCTGTTTGTAGAGAAACCCTGTAGTTTAGTTCCTGTAGTAATAGTTTTTAAATTTACACAAACACTTTTACACACTTCACTTAAAACCGTATTTTTGTTTTGTGGTGTTATAAATCATAATTGTGTGAAAGTAGCGCGGTGGTTGTATAGTTTTTTGGTCCACCAGTTTATATGTCTAAGTTACCTAAATCATGAAACGTAGTTAATCACAACTTCAAACTAGAACCGGGAATGAGAGCTTTGAAGCTGAAGTCTTGGTAGATGCTGCCTCGGTGGCGGAGTGTTAAGGGGGTCGCACTTTAAAGCGACAGCTATGCTTTAGTTCTCGGGTTCGATCACCGGGTCGGGCCAAAATTTGTACCTAAGTTTTTCTGTTAAGAAAGTGTTAGTCCGAAATCCCCGTTCCCCTGAATAGCCCGTTAAAACCTTTGGTCCTGCATCAGATCCCTCTTCGGTCCCCTCGTATTTCGATGTTTGAAATATGAAGATAAGTGAGTAGAGAGTGCAGTTGTATCTGCGTACACACTTGTGCACTATGGATGACTCTTTTCGATGGTTGCTGTTTGTGATTGGCCGCCATAGCCGAGTCTAATTAAAATGTAAAAGTCCAAAGTTTTTTAATAGGTACTTATTATTACACTCTTTCACCCACGTCTTATCCTTATCTTGTTAGGTATTAAAGCTGTAAGAGTTTCAAACTGAAGAAATATTTTTTCCTTACCCGCAAAAATAATAGTCTACCTACACCTTCAGAGCATTTTTAGATTTCGTAGTAATTTATTGAGTTTCGATTTCGACCTGCGTGGGCTCAGCCGTTATTCCCAAATCCTTCGTCTATCCCCGGCATTGTTTACGTTCCATCAGCCCGTCCTCTCATCCCTCATTCCTCAGCCAAAGTTTGAAAGTATGGGAGCCGAAATCTCTTATATTCTTTTGTCTTTTTTTTTTCTTTCTACACACAATTATTTTATGGGTTATGAAAGTACCGTTAATTTTGAATCTGATATTAACCGCCACCTACAGACACCCGCAATACTAAAAGCAACAGTAAAGTCACAAGTTCGCTGCCAGCCTTTTAACCTCCTTTCCCTCCCGATAGGGCATTAAAATAATAATTCAGAAAACCCATACTTGTATAATTATGGCGATAAAAGACTTGTCCCATACCTGGCTAGGATATTGTACAGTTTCCAAAAAATCGAGAACATTCTACTGATTTGGAGGAAAGTACTAAGAAAATCATTCAACCTAAAGTTGCGTTTGACTAAAATTTTGACGTATGTTTTAGGTCGCAGCCCATTCTCCACATAATTTGAGACAACAACTTAACTGTCATGACGATACAAACTCAAAAGGACCGCTCTTTTAGTATCGTAAAATATGAGATACCTTTTACCGCAGCCTACTGAGATAGGTAGCAAACGACAGCCTACATTTATTAAGGTTGAAAAAAGGATCTAAGAGCATTTTCTTTAGATTGTCTATTTATAGTGTTACCCTAAAGTTAGGAGAGGGGAACTGGTGACAGGTGGCGGCGGGCTTGTCCCAGGTACGTCGGTAATGGGCGCCCTGACTTTTATTAGATTTCCGCGTTTCGGCTAAGCGCCCGGCCGCTTAGCCCGAGGGTGAAGTTTTAAGGAGTTAGTCCACTGTTACCGCTATGTATGGGATACAAACCGCGTCCGGCAAATTTAAGAGAAACGGATTTTATTTTCAAATTCTTGATATAAATGGAACAAAACGCGGGGATGTTTAAATATAAGTGCTAGCACTTACTGCTTGACTTTTCGACCACGTTACAACGGCCGTGGTCACAAGCGGACTGGAGGCGCATGGCGCCGTCTGCTACGCCCTGTTTGTGCTTGTCTTCGGATACCCTCTCATTTTTGATTTTCATTTTGACTTACTAGGTAGTAGCCGCAATTTTTTAAATTCCTAAATCAGGTATTAGTTCTTTTTTTTTTTTTATTGCTGAAATAGGCATCTGATGGTAAATGGTAACCGCCGCTCATAGACAACAACAATGCCGAGGCACAGTCATGCCGCTGCCTACCGTGAAAGAAGTACTCTTTTCAAACCTCACTTTAGTACTTTTATTAGTGTTTTTTCTACCATTTCTACCAACAGCTCTATCATATAAGGAAAAAAAATGGATGGATAATTTTTATCCGAAATAAATGACAATTTAATTTATATATGAGTGGGTCAATTGGCTCCAAATGGTTCGTTACACGCAATGAGTAAGTACTACCTCGATTTAAAAGAGTTTGAGTAATTAGCCTACTTCTCGATAAGATCGCTCCATCTTAAGCTTCTTTTTAACTCCAGAGTCCATTATGAAGCCCAGAGTAAGCCAATTTCCAATAAACAAAAGACAAAACACGGTGTTACTAGCCAGTTTGCTAATTACGCTGAAAGGTACAGTCCGGTTTCTGGCTAAGAAGCAACGTGAACAAACTCCTTGAAGTTAGTTTGTTTTATTCGGCCATTCGACAGTTTATTGCTAAGGTAATGAAGGCTGACGATCGACTTAAGTTTCGGAGTAACGTTCCATTGCCTTGTGCTCTTAATCTTAAATACGGGATATTTCTTTTAAAACACGGAGAACCTTCTTGAGCTTGTTTCAGAATGTAGAGAGATTTTAAATTGACGCCATTAGCCGGGGCGACCTTTTCGTAGGTCGTAGCGGAATCTACTTTTAATTTATTTGGCTGCTTCTTTTAAGAGGGCGTAGTGTAATGATGTAGCGTTGTAGGAAAAGTACTTTTTGACACCTACGCGTTAGATGCTCACAATATTTGAATATGAGAAGCTACGAAGTGTCTGATATTCAAATATTGCTGTATGTTTCCACTTGAAAAATTACAGAAACGTAACCTTTAATTTTACGTTCAGAATTAAGATCTGCTAAACATGCCAAAATACAATATGAAGTACGTGGGTAGACAAAGTTAGAACTAAAGTGATGTTGGAGGTCATTCCGGTCGCTCCTCGACTAACAGAGAAAACCTGTCGCGTCGCCATAGGTATTAGCTCACCTGTCGTAAATTCCTCGAGCTCAGCAATCTACGGACTCAGGAATTCAGACGCCATCATTCTGGCTCGCGACTTTTAAAAATCTCATTTGGACGGCGAATTTGTTGGGATCGAGATTACCGAGCATTAAGCGCTTGTTTTACGTCGAGGCTGCTGCAAAACCACGGGTTGAACTAGGAAACTCGCCCTTTTTGGGGTTCTGTAGTCAACTAGGGACCCTTATAGTTTCGTCATGTTTGTCTGTCTGTCCGTCTGTCTGTCCGTCTGTCTCTCCGTCTGTCTCTCCGTCTGTCTGTCCGTCCGTCTGTCCTGGCTCGTTCTCCGCCGTTTCTGCACCGATTGCCACGAAAATTGGTGGAGAGATGCATACTGATAATTCAAGAATAGGTTTTCTAGGACTCTGTATTATACATAGTTTTTTTTAATACAACTCGACCAACTTATGACGTGCAGTTGCCCTAACTAAATGGTAATGTATGGAAATAACTACCTACAAACTATGAAGATAAGGTCGGCCCATCTCATGGCTACGGAACCCTTTCATGTGCGTGTCCGACACGCTCTTGGCCGGTTTTGTGTAAATGTAGATAGAACAAGTACACTGAAAGTCAAGTGACTGAAAAGGGGGAGGATAATACGATGACGAATGACAGGGACGAGTGAAAGAAGAAAACATACAGCTTTGACCCCAGATAATCTGGGAACATGGCAGAGAGATGATGATGTAGATAGAACAAGTACAAAAGCAAAATTACTAATGTCAGCTCGATGCATTATAATTGTGTCTTCCGACCTATATTTTGACTACGGTAACATTAATTACCTTCCCGATTAAATAAAACAGACTATAGTGACCACTGACAAACACTCCTTTGATAAGCCCCTTTTCTCTATCTTAACGTCAAAAGCCTTTTAAAAGACAAAAACAATAAATTTTATATTTTGTCTGCAGTCTGAGCCTTATGACCAAAGATTTACTTACGACGATATAGCTGCAGTATCTTGTACTTATGAATGTGATATCATAGTGACATAGGAGGGGCATCAAAACGCGTTTGAGCACTAAAGTTTAAGGGGCTATACGAATGAAACTAGCGCCGCCAACCTATTTACACTGATTGTGGCGAAAATATGATATTTTTGAGGAAAATAAAACATTACAGACCAAGTAAATTGGATTTTTCAAGATGCAATACAATATTTCTAACACGCGATAAGTAACAATAATGTTAATTATTGCTAAAAACGGCCACTTTTAGCAATAATTGACATTATTGTTACTTGTCGCGTGTTTTATATATTGTATTGCATCTTGAAAAATTCAATTTACTCTTAACTAAGTCTGTAATGTTTTGCTTTCTTGAAAAATATCGTATTTTCGCCACAATCAGTGTAAATAGGTTGGCGGCGCTAGTTTCATTCGCATAGCCCCTTAACAGTAGACGACCCTGCATAGATGTCGCCTCGCTCGCATCAGTCAGTCCCTTAGCGCAGACATTGGAACGTCTAAATGAATGGCCGTTTTTCCGTCGCTTAGCCTCGCTCGTCGGAAGCGGAGCTCGTTTATCTTCTCGATGCAGTTGTCTTTGTCCTGTCCTGATTTAATCGATGCGATTCGCCGCGGGACTGATGTTTGCATTTTCGCTCTTGATATGAATGTTGTTTCTTTGATTCGTCGATGGTGTTTATCTTTTACCCTTTCTCTTGAGTTTATCTTCTTGATGCAGTTATGTCTAGACCTGATTTAATCGATGCTTTTGGTACCGCGGGACTGATGTTGGCGTTTTCGCTTTTGGTTTACTTATGTTGTTTCTTTCAGTCTTCTACTATTTACACTTTTCATTGATTTTGTCTTCTAGATAGGTGCAATTGTCTAGCTCTAATTTAGTTAATGCGTTTCGCTGTGGGACTGATGTTTGCAATTTCGCTACTCATTCGTTATATAGTTTTTTCGTTTCATCATGTGGTGTTTATTTTTTGCTCTTTCTTATGATTTTATTTGTCTTTCAGTTGTCTTTGTATATCCTGATTTCATCGATGCGTTTCACCACGGGACTGATTTTCACTATCGCTATGAATGTAATTATTTTGATCCGACCAGATCTGTTTTCTTTCCCTTGCTTCTGGTTGATGGTACTTTCTATATTACTCCTATCAGTAATGAAAGTCAAAACGTAAATAAACTTGTTGAATGAAACTAATTTATTGTAACAAATCATATACCCTCCAGTAAAAGTAAGAACATCAAAAACCCCTGCCAACCCACGTCATAATAAAACAAGATGGCGGCCTCAGTCGCCGTAAAATCGAGAAATAGGTCTAGTAGGCATTAGGCTTACCGCTCACCGGCTCTGCACCTTCGGCACTGTAACAGCCCCCGAGAGAAATCGCTCACGCGTTGCACTGATAAAATACCCGATCCGCGGGAGACGCAGTAGTGATGCAATGCGATGCGACTCGATTAAATAAAATGTTCTATTCAGTAGCTAAATTCTTACAATATTTAAACAATAGTGGACTTCTTCTTTTGAGCGCTGAATGCACCCGTGTCAAGCGAAGTAAGCCCTCTTCCTTAACATATTTTTGCTAAAGCAAGAACCGCTTAAGAACTATATAATTTTGTACCTAGTAAGTTTAGATTTGACTCTACATGTTATTGTGGATTGTATTTTCGTTCGACCCCTTTTATAAGTAGAGTGTTTTCTTATACGGATAGTGTCCACTGTCCGTATAAGAAAAATTGGGTGGTACAGTGGTACTATTTTTTTGGGGCTACGTTCAGCAGTCGACAGCCATTGGCTTATTAGTTAAAACTTAGAAAGGTATTGCAAACCTAATTATTCGGCTAATCTATACTGTTTATAAAGAGAGTACTTCTATTGATCATTGCACAAGGCTTATTGTGACCCGGAAAAACAAAACTTGCGCAATGTACGAGACTTCCAGCGCCATCTATTGGCAAGGGTTGAAACGAATAGCAGAACTAAGCTTAATTCTGGAACAAAATGAGGGAGGGCCGCTAGTTATATTATAAAACAATAAAACGTACATAGTGTAATTCAATTGCTTTTATTGAATATATCAGTTACGGGGTAGCTGTTATTTTTTGCTGATTTTTAGCAAAATCTCGATATGACTCGATGAAAATGTGTGTAATCCCATCACTAGTCCGCGGGGACGAGGGGTGCGCAGCCGATGCCGTTTTATTCTCAATCCCACCCCTCGTGCGAAAATCGGTCGGACATTGTTACCTTCACAATACCTATTTTAGTCTACAAAGAAGTAATTATAATAAATTAGCCAATTAATCTTTATAAGAAAGAAAACGCCGCTTTTTATCTCAACGTTGGGTATAAAAACGGCGTTCAAATGGCTGGGTCCGTTTAGAGAAGTCGTATGTCAGTTCCGTTTAAATAATAAACCTGTTTGCGTAGGTACTAAAGCTAAGATATATAATATACTTACCGTGGGAGAGCAACGCTTCGGCTTGAATGGGAATTGACCGGGGGATAACATGGCTTCACAGAAGACCGTTGGCGCAGGCGCGGCTTTAGCGTCTTTAGCCCTGTGTATCGTCGAGTGAGTAAGGGTACCGGAGGTCCGATTGAGGGAAAGGGGTTTAAAGGTTGGCATCGCACTTGTGACTCTACTGGAGTTGCAGGTGTCTATGAGCAGAGGCAATCGCTTACCATTAGGTGATGCGTGTGCTCACATCGGCCACCTATCACATGAAATTACGTATTAATTATTATAAACAACTAAAAATGGCATTGGACTGCATTAATATAATTCACGAATAAAACTTTTTTTTAATAAAATCTCGATCTTCACCATTTTCACCATTGACCTTGTAAGCCATTTATATACCACTTCTTTTCACATTAAACTCAGAGAACAAACTTATTAAAAAAAAACGTGTCTCACATTTTACATTTATGTTTGTGATGGTAATAGTTTACATTTGCAGGTAACTGTACTTACTTACTTCGATGGCTCAACGATCCAAAATGAGTCTTAGCCTCTGATACATTATTTCTTCTTGATGACTGTACTATTTACATGGGTTGGATGTTTTCAGACTAAACTTTACATTTGCCTTTCTTATACCGTAACGCCAGTCGATACTTTCAATAGTTCCAGTCTTAAAAGTTGGTAGAACATTTATTTCACAATCTCAAGTCCATTCTTGACTTGAAAAAGCTGCGGGAATTCTCCAAATAGGTTCGCCGACATTTATCAACGTCGGAGCTCGCCGTATGATCCCCATTCAAACATTAAGTTTTAACATACCTCGGGAGCCTTTGGAGAGTTTTAAGAAGTTATTAGAGATGGGCCAAAAATATATCGGTATTCATTGTCGATCGATATCTTTCAAAGTTATAAGAAGTATTTTCATAGGGGATTGCCGGTCTCTGTAACTGTCGATGTAATGATAATAATTTAAAAAGAGTGACTACTGAGTTTCTTGCTGATTCTTCTCGGTAGAAATCGACTTTCCGAATCAGCGGTAGCTTACATAATATTTGACATTCATAAATGTTCTTTAACGACTTAAATTGAATAAAGAATATTTCTATTTCTATTTCTGATAATCGATAAGTATCTGAAATCGCACTCATAAAAAATATCGAACTCAATATCTGAAAAAAAAATCGATGATCGATAAGGTCTTGATTCTCGTACCAACACAATGTTTGTTGACGAAACAAATATTGTATTCGATCTGGTGGTTTCAGGTTCCTTCGTTGTTCTTTGGTTTCCATAGTTCAAGGGAAAACCTTAGTTTTGGACCCGAATGTATGTGCAATTTTTTTTTTATTCTCTTCATCAACTATACAAAACTTATTTTTTACTTTTTTCGGGTTTGTATCATAGTAATGATGACTTGATTTCTATGATGGACGCCTTTGCCCTGCAGTGGGACAGTATATAGGCTGTATTATATACAGTAGAACTCCAACTATCCGAATTAATGGGGACCGGGACCCATTCGGATAATCAAATATTCGGATAATCGGAGTTTTTAAGAAAAAAATGCCATTGGAGAGAAAAAAAGCTACGTTTTGATATTGTACTATTTTTTTAATGAATTAAATGAAAGAAACATGTTAAGAGAAGGACAATAGTGAGCGGACGTGCAAACACTGGCTTCGCGGGGGAAGGAATAATAGCGCACTTAGACTTTTTCTGGACAATTTTTTTTCTGAAAGTAATTCGGATAATCGGCGATTCGGATAGTCGGAGTTCGGATAATTGGAGTTCTACTGTACTTTACTTTACTTTTATATCAATAATAATCGTTTTTGAAAAATCGACGTAGCTAAGTTATCGAGTATTTTCAAGTAATATCGATATTTCTTACTGAAACCCAATTCTAGTATTACCAGTCATGAATTTCTAATTAGGCTTCGGCTCGTTTAGCAGAATTTGTTTTACTGTGAGTAATAGTGTGAATTTGGAAGTGTGCCAGGGCTCGGTCCTAGGGCCGGTGAATTGTGCATATTGCTGCACCCAGCTCGTTACAAAGAGGTAATTATGTGGGTTATTATCTAAAAGCCTGACTTGACTCCAGTTTTGTAACGAGATGATATTCTGAATTTTATATGAAGTGTAGTCAACTGTTCTAGGTGTTTGTCGGCTTTTTATTATGATGGAATTTAGAATGCGTTTGGTACAGATACCAAGCGCATTCTAAATTTCATCATAGTGTCAGTAGTGTTTTAGCAAGTTAAGCCCCATGGTTAGTTTTTTGTGGGTGGTGATATGATGGTCACTTTTTATAATATGGATTGTCTCTTCGCGTCTCAATGAGTCACAAATATCCTATCAGCCGATGTTCATTTATTTTTGAACTTACAAAAAAACCTTGATGGTGTATATGTTAAAGGACACTCAGATGTTGAGAATATTTGCCGAATACGAGAAAACTACAACTTAGACGTCAATAATTTTGAAACGATCGAAGTGTACATGTTTTCTTGGACACCTTGCCCGCTTAGGTATATCTGCTGCTGACTGTACAATAAAACAACGTGTAAGTTTATGATTATCTGATTGTGATGTGTTCACCAAATAATTCTATGTGTCAGAATCAACGAGGGTCCCAAGCATATGATAAACACAAATACATACATATAGTAACATCAAAACACCGAACAAACAGCACTGTTCACATACGAGTATTTGTGTAGGGGGGTCACTTTCAAATAATATTTCTCACTTTATGAAATAACTTTCGAGTGCCATTATTGCGTTCTTTTATTTCAGTCCGCTGTTTATAAAACGACAATGCTATCGCAACCTCGCACACAGTTTCGCCGCGCCGCTGTCAGCGCGCTGATTCGCTATTAGGTATGCAGTCATTTGTTGAGGACTGCAATAACGCCCTGCATTTTTACTGTTCACTAGTTGAATTGTAAAAATGTTGCTGTTATAGACGAGAGATTCTCAAACTTGTACCCTCTTACAACATGGACACTTATGGTTTAAAAATGATGCTGTCACCTTTTTAAGAATAACAAATGAAAGTGACAGGATCAGTATCAAACCGAGGATATTTTTAGACCACGTTTTTTAATAACAAGGGGAAACATTTTTTGTTTACATAATTATAAGTATGTTAAGTCTTCTATACCTGCAGACCTTGGATACTCGTATCACCATTTCCATTGATACTCGTACCTCATGCATACAAATCGGCTGAATAGGGAGTTGAGGCGCAATAATTGACCATCATGCATGTATAAACTGTTAAATACATATTGGCGATGACGATGGCTGGGAAAGGGATGCCCTACCATCTAAACCATAAAATCGACAACCCTGATTATAGACAGTGCAGTTAGTGAATCGTGTGGGTGCCTGTGGCTGGTGCAGTGCAACTATTGATCACACAGGCACAGGCTCTGCGGTCAAAGTGGCCGAGAGTTGACCGTGCTATGTACAGTGGCGGTCAAAAGTGTTTACCAGTCTTGAAATTTGATTCTATATCACACTTTTTGCACTAAAGCACAGAATACCTTAATAGTACATAAAGTCAAAAATGGCATATCAAGTTACATACTACCCTTTCAAAGTAAATATGAAAAAAGACACATAAAGAGGATATAAGACAGAAGCAGCCATGTTTGACTTTAATTTGGTAATCAATTGAATAAATTTGACAGATTTGAAGATATAGGTAATCCTAATGTGTGGCTGTCCGTACAATTGGTCGCCATAACCGCAATATCGGCTGGACGAAAAACATTTTCTCGATTGCGATAATGTGTTCATCATAAACCGTAAGTCATCGATCTCAATGGTCCAACCGTCACAAAATGGCGAAAGTTTGTAAGTCGCCACATGGTATTTACGGCCCCGTTGAGCCTGAGGGCCTAATTTGAACTGGATGTTGACCGAATCGGAGTTCCCCTCTCTTTCTCACGCGCTGTGTCCGCTTTTGTTTGAATGTGACAGGTATATTCTCATCACCGCGTTATCTATAAGGATTTGATTCATAAACCGATCGGAAGCAGTTATGGGAGATTGCTTTTATATCGTTATCTTTTATTTGATACTTTGGTTTGGGATGATGCTATATGATTTTGACCGTAGGAGGACCACGCTTCGGCACGAATGGGCCGGCTCGACATCAGACCTACAACATTAATTGGCGTATGAGACAGGGTCACTAAACTGTGTTCACATCACAGATGTCAATGTGTCATCCCCATACATTATCACTCAATTTGGTAGATGCAAAATGTCAGAATGTATAGAAACTTGACATTTGCATCTGTCAGTTTACAAACATGATTAAAAATCAAAGTATATCAAATGCGCCATCCGGCTAGTCAAATGTTTTGAGAGTGTTTTTTTTTTAATAATTATGGTTTAACACCATAATTATATTGTGAATTTAGGCGTAGACTTGTGTCTATTTATAAAATTATTTCATTTTCATAAATTCGTATAAGGATATTTCGTAAACATTCTTCGGGTTTCTAAATTTAGCTGTTATTATATATTTCATTTCTCGGAAGCCTTTATTACGCACATGAACAGTGAAGTGGAGTGTACTTAAGGGCGGATCTTGCGTTCATCTTTGTTCAGATCATTAAAGTGACGTCAAAATATGAAATATCTTGAGGTTTGGCCAAAATAATTAGGTATATTTGAATAAGTACCTAGTTGATTCTAATAAAGACCTTTAATGTTTATACGGGATGCGTTGGAATTCTGAAAATTAACATGAATGCTGAAATTGAGTTACCAGAAATGATAGTTATTAAGTTGTTTATGTCTTATTTTATTTGCGTATTTCTACTACTAGTGAAGTTTCTCAATCGAATTATTGAGATAGTTATTTTGAATGTATAATTAGGTACTTTATCTAGCTTTAGGTAAAGTTAGGTAGGTATTTCGTATTTTCGTAGATTGTTACATCTTCCATTATTTATGTAACCGTCAAAGCGAAGGAATACAAAAATTCGTTAATTGGTTTGATTTATTCTATTTCTGCTAACGAACGCGAAAGCCTTCGATTGTTCCGAGATAATTGAGTTGTCTGAAAAATGTTTTCGTCATCGATTCAGAGGTGAAAGCGTTACTTTAGGGCAGTTATTATTTGATGAGTTCGAAGAACACTGATGGGGATCAAATCGATAACATCGAAAGCCATTTTGCTTTTGACGGAAAATCTTGCGCTTGCTTAGGATTTTATTCATCACTAGTGTTGCATTCCTTTTACGTAAGTGGATATTGTTAGTTTACTTTTATTACGATCAGTGCATCAGTAATTACTTTCGGTAATTACGGACTGAGTCCATCTAAGTCACTTTAAAGAATTTTCACTGTCACACATCCGGACCACGCGTGACAGTTAAAATTTCTTATTTGTGACAGATAAGGTGACATGACCCTCATAGGACGTTTGATCTCATCGTTCTCGACGGATTCACTTTCTTTAATATTTGACCCCCCCATGACTTGAAAGCTGGATCCCCCGTTATCCTTAATCCTTAACAACGTTTTCAGCTGTTTTGACTATATGTACCTAATGTTATTCATTTTTCTCCGATCTACATAAGGTTTTACTGGCCAAATTCTTCATCTCCTGGCTTCCAAAAACCATTCACAAACTTAATACTCATAAATGGCTTAGCTGTAGACACCCACGCGAACATTACTATTGGGAACTCCTACACAATCGTTTTCCATCTCTTTCGTGATGTTTGCATATCCTTTCATTCATGGAACAATAACAGTAAAGTAACTCTGCCTTGACCCTGAAATAACACGTGCTTGGATTAACCTGTCTGATACGAATCGATTGCGCTTGCTGAAACGAATAAGTATTCTTAATGAGCTCCGTATAGTGCTCGAATAATTATTTCCGATTATTATGTGGAGCATTTCTTTAGAAATAAGTATTTAAACGTCGTATTCAGCGATTTAACCTAAAGGAAATAGTGTTATGGTACAATCAATGTTTAACTAGAAAGAGGCATTATTTATGTTTATCGTGATGGTTGTTTAGCACTGGTGCCAAAGTTTCAAACCTAACCTGACCTTTTTTATGCTCATTATGGGACGGGCTCGTCTTGCGTTTACGGCAGGAGGTAGCTCGTCTGACAGAGGGAGGTCCCCTAATGGCTCATCATGTCGATAAACGGGATTTTTCCACAAAACGCCAGTATTTTTCACTAAACGGGTCAACTGTGCGTTCCGGCGCTTTGTTTCGGAACATAAGGACGGGTGACCAAAATCCGGGACGTATCACGGACGGTCACGTTACGTATGACGTGGTAGGATAACGAACACTACAACATTAATGGTCACTTAATCGCGCGTTCTTGAAGCGGGCTTTTCTCTTATCTCATTTCTATGGGACTAAATTACATCTTGCAAGTGTTTCACTTATTTGGTTAAATTAAATTTGCCTAGTCGTTTTTTGTTAAATTAACTTTTTTATGAATACTATTGATTGAACTTTACTGTCACTTGATCTCACTGTGGCACGGCCTCGCGGAAGCCAGGTGGGCGGCGAGGGTTGGCGCGCTGCCGGGCGGAAGTGCGGCCAACTGATCGACTGGCGCGCCAAATCAGACCACTGAGTTTTTGCAAAGGCTTACTCGCATGACGCGATGCGGGAAAACGACGTTTCTAAGCGCGATCGTATCCGGAATGAGGCGATCCGGCAGAGAACCAAAGTCATCGACATAGCTCACAGGATCAGCAAGCTAAAGAAGGCTGCCCATATCCGCCGCCGCCGGCCGCCAACTGACAACCGCTGTGCTGCACGAGTTCTGGAGTGGAGACCACGCACGGTAACCATAATGTACGACACCCTCAGGCCAGACGGAGTGACGATCTGCGCAGGATGGCTGGCAAGAGCTGGATGCAAGTGGCGGAAAATCCATCGGAGTCCAGCAGTGGTCTTTATTAGGCTGATGATGATGATTATGCAAAATGTTACGTAGTACGAAGCAAAATGTATCTTCAACTTGTTTTTTATACTAGAGGCGGCAAACGAGCAAGCGGGTCACCTGGTGGTAGGTAATCACCCGCTGCCCATGAACATCTGCGAGATCAGAGAGATCGCTGATGCGTTGCCGGCCTTTTAAGAAGGAGTCCTTGAAGTAAAAGCAGTGTAACCCACGTGAACTGCCTTTGACGAGGCTCTTAAGTTTGCTATTTCTATTAATAACTTTTCGCGCGTAACTTGAAAGTCTAAATTGCCGAGAAAGCCGTGACAGCACGAGTACATAGTATACTTCATAAACTAAGGTGAAGATACGGTATACTTTTAGGAATTTTTGATTGGGCAACATATTTTTGCAACAAAATCCCCTGAAAACCATTTAACCCCTATCCTCTTGATTTGGCTTCCAGCACCCCCACTCACTTGACGCAGACACTGCTTCACTCTGGTCTTCTGCGAGGCCGTGGTATCACTTCGTTCATGCCGGAGCGTGGCTATCCCACGGTCAATGACAGTGACACGTATGCCCATATGCACCATAAAAATGTGTACAAATTAAGTGGACTGTATAAAATCGAATGCGAAAAAAAAGGGGTTTCAAACAAATTGATGCCGCTTGACCGTGGACGTAATCTTAAGCACTATCAAGGTACTTACCTGGAGTCCTGGGAGCTTCTAAACGGGTTCACACTAAAAGAGCGCAAACCTAATACAGCTGACACAATAGTTTTCTGCCCTTCAGTGGAACACTCCTCCTTGTAGGCTGCCGCAGACTCCGTATTCTGAGGGCTTCGTATACATATGACCGTATAACCTGTGTTATTAATACTCAGTTACGAGTCAATGTCACGGGTTTCTCTGCGAGAGGAACAATGGTTATTTATTACAATTACGTGAATGTTTGTTTAGTAGGTGGTTGCGCAAGCGTTGGTGCGGCTTCCCGTGCCGACTCAAGATGCGTCGCGTAATGTCTCTATAAATAGATCTAACCACGTATAGATACTTAAAGTATCAGCCTATATACTATCCCACTGCAGGGCAAAGGCCTCCATCATAGAAATCAAGTCATCGCTACTATGATGGGATTAGGCTTAATCACCACGCTTGCCTAATGCGGATTGGTGATCACAAACCCGAGCTATGTTCGTAAAATTCGAAACATATTTTTTTGCTCGACCCGGGATTCGAACCCGGGACCCCGAGATCACGGCCCGGTACTTAAACCACTAGACCAACGGGACGTATAGATACCTACACAATCCCACAATACCACCTTCTCCAGACTATCATGATGGGATACGTATAATTGGAAGGTGAAAAATGTCATGGCTCAGGAACAACCTAAAAGGCTTGCCATGGATAAGCCACGATTTAAAGAGCTGATGGCCAATCTTCAGTAATGAAGCGGCACTTCAAAAAAGACTATATCTTCTAATAGTAGCCCGCTTTCACTTCGTTTTGGGACATTAGATCCACTTTGAGATTCCGTTGGGAGTTGATTTTCAGTTTCTATACGAATTGTTGTCTATAGAGATTGTTGATGTCTATAGAGTTCATCTCTTTATAAATTGTATATCTAATTATGTATTCTTTAGCGCATCATTCCCGGTTGGGTCCGAAGATATATGCTTCTGCCGGGCTTAATTTTCCCAATATTTATAGAACATCATACATTGACCTGGTTTCTTATTAAGTGTTTCGGTTATGATTTCCAAAATGTTTGTCTGACGTTTCTACGCGTAAAACCCTGTAACTTCTTTTCATTTTTTTTTTTATTATAGAGACTGCTAAACCAGAGTAATATAAAGGGTATTTTTATAGACGCTAACAGTAGAAATAATGAGATGACTCTCGTTAGGCAACGCAGCCGCACTCCTTCTGGTTTAGCTGATGTCCATGGGCGGTGTTCACTTACCATCAGGTGACCCGCTTGCTCGTTTGCCTTCCCATATTATAAAAAAATGTAACAACAAAAAGCCCAATGTGTTAAAATTCGCCTCAAAATCATATTTTTGTGGCTAACCGAATTCCACTCAGATCCGTAGGTGACCGCTGTATAGGAAACTCAACCTGTAAATTGAAATCGGTGGCGAGTTTTTGTTCGGAATTGATTTAATCCCTTTGTTTAACTAATTAAACTGTAGGTAGAGACAACACAAACAGCTTTTGTTGAAACGAATTAAGTCTTCGCTCATAATTTATTTTGGCCATTAATACCGTTGTCAAAAGTGTTATTGGATAGAAACGATTTTTGAATCTGTATTCGAAGGAGGAGTTAAGCCACTTTTCAGAGTAACCATTTTATTTACCTTTAGAATTAACTCGTTGTTATTTGCTATTTTAACAGAAATAAGTAATAAATCTTCCATAGAATTTTAGACTTTACCTTCTATACATCGAATGCTCGATTTGAGACGATTGTGTCCTTAGTCATATCACCATATGACATATTTTCATTTTTCATCATTCTCGTCATTTCAGCCAATAGACGTCTACTGCTGGATATAGGCCTCCCCCAATGTTCTCCATACTGATCGGTCCTTTGCCACCCGCGTCCAAGGAACTCTCGCTAGGTCCTCCTCTCACTCCTACTTGTTCACACACTTAAGAATGTGTAAGCCCATGAGAAGACGCGATGTGTTCATGTCATTACATACTTATTAGCTTTCCGACCTCTAAATGAATGCGCATTTCTCGAACACATCAAATAAGGAATTCCATAAATAGCGGTGCGACTTCTCACCCGGCGGCTAGTCGCGGCCGCGTCTCGTGGCGAAATTAAACCGAATGTCACTTCTGCTTATCTGTATTCTTTGTCTCGAAGGCGCAGTGCCAAATGAAAACGTCATACGATTTTCGTAACAAAATGTAAGTTCATGATGGTGCGGAATGTTATTTTCTAAGTGAAATTTTGGCGTTGATTTTAGTCCTTAAGTTAAAACTGTAAAGTTAATTCTAGTGTCTTCTTTTTCAGTCTTATTTACTAGTTGCCTAGCCTTCATTTCGTTTCGGGACATTAGTTCCACTCTGCACCAACCGAGCGAAAAAGCCATGCTTCGGCATTAATGGGTCGGCCTGACCGAAGTGATACCACGATCTTTCAGAAAACTGGCTTAACACTGTTAATTAAAACGCTACTCTAGACTCATACTTAAAATATAGTGTTTCAACCATGACGGGGCTAATTTCATTCATGCTTACTTGTAGCGTTAGGGTTAATTGAAGTTAATAGAATAATGATGTTCCATTGTTTTAGAATTAACTTTGAACCTTATTTTAGACACAAGACCAAAGATTTATTAAGATTTATGATCACAAGTGCTCCACTTAAAAATGCGATACAAAATGTAGGGATTTTTAGCGTATTTGATGTGTCTGACTATACCATCGTTTAAATGCATGTCTTGCTTTTTTCGACCTGGAAATCGAGCGGATACAGTATCCATATAGATACAGTAGGAACCTCCCGTTTTGACCAAAAATTATCGGAGAATTAATATATTATGGTATAACGATGTCACATCATGCACTTCGTAGCGTTATACCATAGATTTATATTAGTCGGAATCGAGCCTAAATCACTGAAACCACTCCTACGTTAGCTGCTCAATTAGTCAGCTTTCGTACATTCAGGTTCGGTGGCTGGCAACTGGCAACACCCCCGGAATGGGGTTATGTGGCGCGCAGGCCGGGGCGCACGCCGCTACGGCAGTGTTCCCGCGCCGCCGCCGCAGCCCGCACGCGCCCCGCGAGTGACAGTGCTAGTGAAATTACTTACTGACAACACTACGACGACGGTGAGTGCCACTAAGTTTCGCAGCGGCGCCCGGTAGATGGCAGAACCTCTATTGCAGTTGTAATTGTTACAACCATATAGGAAATCTGTAATAGCAAGTCACTGGGATTTGGGGAAACCGAAAACACCAAACGCCTTCGCGATGTAGTTAAATTCCAGCACCATCTATTGGTGGAATTTGGGAATTAAAATCATACATTTATGTTTCTGTTTGCACGCGCTAATCTCGGAAACATAATTACGGATACGAGTGAAACTTTTTTGTGGCGTATCTATTAAGTTTGGATAACATTAGAGTATATTTTACCGAAACGAATTTCATAGTTACCCCTTTAATAAAAGAAAAAGTTGTTTCTTATGTAACTTGAGTGTTATGTCGAGTGAACTTGAGCGGAGTCCGGCATAGTTATGTAAGGCCGTGGGTTTGCTCAATGCCGTCGCGTGGGGCCGCGTCGGCGTGCGTAGCGGTACTTGTATGTTGTCATTGCAGTAGCGTCCCATGCAGGCTATTTTAAGATATTAAATAAGAAACAGTAATTTTTTTATTGAACTTATGGCCTTTTAATCTCCAAGGGCATTGTGAAACAAAAGACAAAATGACAAAATATTATATTTTTTGTTAATGCAGGGCTGTGAATCACTTTTTTTTCTTAAATTCCATAATTGTGGATTTTCAATAGTGTACAAAGATACAACGTCTGAACAGAAAGACATCTCCGCAATAAGCTGGCACTAATTAAAACATCGCATTGCGTATTTTGGTATCGTCTGTTTATTTTTCGATGTTTTACAATGTGTATCGGTTCAGTAAGTCAATGAATACTGTTATAAGTATCCAGGCCAGTAATTATCGTGTTTGTGATATTTAGTAAAAATATATCGCGTAATCATAGTTTTTATGTATAGTTTTCATGCGATATCCATTATATTTTCATATCAAAAATTACAAGAATTGGGGGCCAGCTTTTTCAATTTAATCACCACTTCTGCACACTAGGTAAATTATCTTTGTCACCTACATGATCATTTTCAGAATTACGCCTTATATTCAATGCACTCATACGATTGTTTTAATTAGTATTTGACAACAAATAATGTACATGCTTACTGTAACGTGACTCTACCTCAAAAATTGTGTTAATTGATTGAACATCCTTAAACATAACAGAATTGATACGAGTACTCCTCAAATTCAAAAACGCTTAATTGGATTCAATGTAATAAGCGAATCGACTGACGAAAATGTGGTCCATTAATTCCAGGGGTTTCCAATCGTTTTCACTTTGTGACTTCCTTTTCAAGTTTCATTATATTTTCTTGTCGACTGACAAAAACTTAGTTGCCAAAATTTTTATCGAAAGAGAAAAAAAGTTTCTATGAATTTTGTTTTTACAATGTTTCCAATACCTATGTGCCTATGTGGGTACATACAAGTATATATTTAGGTTATGCTATTTTACCGCCGTAACAAATTGTGAAAATCTGGCACTAGAAGCAGATTTGGGAAAACCTTCCTTTATAGAACACTAGTCACCCCCTTCTTCTCACACATGCGAGTACGATATACGCGAAAACTTTATATTTTAAAATCGATTGAGGTTCGGTTACGTAAAAAACGCTTGATTTCGTACTATTAGTAAGTCCGCTAGCATCCATTGCGTTTTTTTTAAATCAATTGACTTATTATCTTGCCGCGAGATTACCTTGTTTTGTGTGCTCGTTAAGTAAATTCTCGGACAACTAAAGATTTTTCAGAGACCACCAGTAGTCAGTTAGCCTTAAGGTTAAGAACCATCGATTTAATGTATGGAATATGAACCAACTGCCCATTGGTCCGACGATATTGTAACGGTAGCAGAGTAACAGTGGACAAAGCTGGCAGAGAACCGTAGGGAGGGGCGTGATAAACATGATGCCTATACTCAGCAGGTGAATGTGATCTGATAAGATGGTAACGATGAACTACCTCTATACAACCGTTATTTGGGATACACTGCTGTAACAAAACCGCCCTCGAGAAACCGCCAGACAAAAGTCAAACACAGTTTGAGATCCCCTGGCTATACTACGTAATAAGTCTGGAATTAATTAGTCCTGCTTTGGAGAGATTCTATATTTAGACGATAAGTAATGAATGGCGGTAAGAAGCTTGGGTATTACGTAACAAAGGCTGTTTTCCTCGATAATTTTCAGCGTTTATTCCGGAATTTTCCGTTTGTGCCTAAAATATCTGCTAGTGTTGTGTAAGTGTTTTTGGCATGTGCCGATTATACCTGTTAATAAACAATATACGATGATGAAAATATAGATTTTCCAGATCATCATCGTACTAAGTCATTAAGAGATATAGATCTCTTAATGACCATAATGAGTTTGACATCACTCAGTTTATCCTAGTCGCAGTGATTGCCGCTCCGTGGTAACTTGACGTCTGAAAAAAAAGCTAACATTTTATTTATTTGAAGGTTTTTTTATGAGATAGGAAAGCAAACGAACAAGTGGGTCGCCTTTTTTTTTTTTTTTTTTTGTTGACCCAGGGGAAATGCGTTACGCATACTCCACCCCCCGGTGGACGGGTTATGTCGGACTCCCCCGCTGAGGCGGGGGTATACCGACTAAAACCCCTGGGGCTCTCCTCATCGTCCATATTTGGAAGATGTCCTGGGTCAAGCAAGAGCGGGTCGCCTGTCGTAAGCTATCATAGCCGCAAAAATATTTCAAATCGTTTAGGTACACGGGTCTCAATATAATCGTAGTCTGAGAGGCAGTGATCTCAATGTTTGTGATAAAAATTCGTATACCTACCTTAGACAAAGTCGCCGATGTCAGTGGTTGTACAATAAAGCTTTTCAGTTACTTGTAAAGAATTATATTTGACAAGGAAAGTCTGAGCGCGTCTCTCGGGGATCGCGTAAATACTTAGTTTCTTATCTGATTTTCTTAAGATGTATCAGCATAAGATACTATTGGGAATACTTTTTTAGACGTAGCTTAAATATATTGAGGCTGAATCCCCAGCGCACATTAGTAATGTATGTATACTAGTAGGTAAAGTGTATTACTTTAATATTAAGAGCTCTTAAATTCTGTTAATATTCGTGTTCTTACAATTTTTGAATCTTTAATAATAAAAATCACGCTATAAAATAACGCTCATACGTTTGTAAAGTTACATATTCACGCCCTCTCAGCCAATGATTTCGCTTATCTAAACATTTTGTCCAACTTTTGGCAACAGGCCTAATTGCAAATGTTTTTATTAGATTGCTAACTATGCCGGTCCGTCCACTTTCATCCTCGTATCTCGACACAAAGCGAACCTCCAAATTACAAGCCTGAATTTTCAAACAAAAAGGGTTTGTAATCCGAAGTGAACAACAAACTTACGATCACAAAAATGTTTTTGCACTTATCTCCACTTGGTAAGGTCCAAACTTGTTTTGATAAATTTTAGGGTGACTAGACATTAAAACCTTTTCGGTGCTGGGGTGCTATGCACTCGAAGGGTGAAACGGGGTTAATGGCACGGCGGAGGGCACACGGCGGATTAGCGGGTAGGCCGAAACAACTGATTGACTGGCTTTTAAAAGCTTAATTAATGTCTGGGGGTTTGGTTTTTTTTCCGCCAATTTGCGTACGTTTTGATGAGGGCTAGTTCAATCACAGAAGATAGATTTTAGTCCCTTTACTTGTATGTGGTTTTAGTTATACCTAACGTTTCCACATTCTTATCATTACATAGACACTTACAAGACTCTTGGGATGAGATGTGTAAGCGGTAACGGATGATTCGTCCGGATATATTGCAGATAAATCGAGAGCTACTGTCATTGCAGTTAGAAGCATGACATTTGGCGTGACTTCTGTCGTCGAGTTTGTTCAGCTAGGCCTTCATCGTGCTTGCCAAGACCATTCGATAGAGCGCCTTACCAACGCAAGAAAAAATTCCGCTGCTTATTTAACTTATTTACAAACTCCGCATCAGTGACAGCGATCATATGATCACGTGAATGTTTATGGACAGCGATTATTACTACCATCAGGTCACCCGCGTCCTCGTTTGGAGCCTCTAGCAAAAAAAAGTTTTTTTTAACTTACCTATTAAATATAGAACAATGCAGTGCACTTAAGTATCGATTTGAGCACCGGCATGATTATAACGTGAGCTTATTACCATTCCAAGCTGCTGTTAGCCCATCAATGCACATGTACAGTGCCAGCTGGAATGCGACCCCGAGTGCATGGCGCAGCTGCACGCAATACTATCAGGTGGTGTTGCCTGCCGACGGAAAAGTAATCACTAAGGAATAGAACTCTATACTCGCCGATGTATTTTCTGAACAATATAACCTGGACCTGTTTAAGGCAAGAGTGAATAGGCTTTTTACGGCAAGCATGGCCCAGACCTCATCTTCACTTAACATCAAGTGTGATGGCGGTCAAATGTTTGTCTGTCGGAGACCCTGGCCTGGGTTCACACCTGACTGCGAAGCCGCTCACTCAAACTCTCATTCAAGTGAAATGAATGGCTAAGGTGTCTAATCGCGTCGCTTCGAATAAGACGGCAGAAGCCTAAATCTAAAAGAGAATTAGTATTGGCTAAAGATGATGATGATGAGACTACTTTTTTACCATGCTTCGGCATGAATACCAGGCCGGCTAAACCAGAGTTGACCCGTCAATGAAAAAGTTCTGTCTAACTACACTTGTGGCAGATGTTTCCTGGAGCATCACACGGTGTGACAGCTGCGTCCCTGGTTTTATGATCCTATGCGGGGAATACATTTTAGGTGTGTATTTACAATAAGTGGATTTAGCGCTGCCTTTTTCCATTAATGACCGGTGCAAAATGTCAAAATGGGATTTTGTTTATGACATCTATCAGTTTAGTTCACATTCTTAAAAATCAGAATATAAATAACATTGTCAGCTGTAGTAAAGTCGCTAAGTTGGTAACACCAGTGTTTAGTGAGCATTGCGGCTTCCGCGGCGCGTCACGAACCTACTTTATTGCGCCTGCATCCATGCAGCTCGTTTCAAAGAGAGTGCAAGTGAGGGCTTAGACTTTACAAAATACACCGTTAAAGTTTAGTCGTTTTAATCCTGAAGCTATCGTCAAAATAAGCAAAATAGAAATCAGCTGTTCCACACATTATCACCTGGTGAATATTATTTTTTGTATGGAATAGCTGATTTCTATTTTGCTTATTTTGACGATCAAACATGCTAAAAAGGCTTTATTCGCGTTACTATTATGAGGGCTTCAGGATTAAAACGATTAAAATTTAACGGTGTATAAATAGTAGAATCACCTCTCAAAATCTCAATTCACCTGCTGAGAATGTGGACGTTAGGTTCGCTCCCGCATAGGACTACAGCCACGAGCGTAAAGTCACATCGCGTGATGTTGCTTGAAACATCTGCCACAGATGTGAAGGCAACGGATAGTAGATCAGTTATTTACGGGATTGCTACCATGTACTTTATTTGAGTTTTCTATAATTCGGCGCTGTTCCAAGCGCCTTGGTCAATCGGTCGATGTAACTGACTGAATTAACAGTTATACCCTTGATCACATGGCGCCTGCAACAGCGCCGAATTATCGGAAAAGAACTCAAGAATGAGGTACATGGAGGACTATACTAATGTAACGTTTGGTGCTTTATAAATTATTTGTTATTGTTTATATTGAATGCGCGTTCTTTCTTATCCACTAAGCTACCATCCTAACTAATATTATAAATGCGAAAGTAACTCTGTCTGTCTGTCTGTCTGTTACTCTTTCACGCCAAAACTACTGAACGGATTTAAATGAAATTTCGGTATACAGATGATCTAGACCCTGAGAAAGAACATAGGCTACTTTTTATTGCGAAAAGGGGGTTGTAAGGGGTAAAAATGTTACTTTTCCACGCGGACGAAGTCGCGGGCGGCCGCTAGTCCCTCTATAAAATTCTCTTATCAATAAATCGTTGATATCAAGGGCCCTTAGTAGGGGCTGTGCGCGGGCCGCAGCGGCAGTAGTCCGGGTCCCCGCGCGGGCGGCGCCACCGTCGCGCCCGGCTGCGTCACACTTCATCGTTCAACGCGTGTTTTCTCTTTATCGCGTTAGAAAGAAAACATCGCAGTTCATCTGTAGGGGAGTGAATAGGATTTATTTACTGAACTACTACCAACTTGGATTATTATTCTGTTCTTATTCTTAGGCAATGTTTGTTTTGAAGATTTCCTTATCAAAAGTAATCCTAACTAATATTATAAACGAAAGTAACTCTATCTGTCTCTCTGTTACTATTTTACGCCAAAACTACTGAACGGATTTGATTGAAATTTGGTATACAGATGGTCTAGACCCTGAGAAAGACCATTAGGCTCTTTGTAAGGGTGAAAAGGGGTTTGTAAGGGGTTAAGGGGGGGGGGGGGGGCGCTTTATTATCCCATGCGGAAGACATTTATATAAAAGGAAGTCTCAAACTTATGCATACCATTGATACCTACTTGTTTCAAGTCTATATTATTTCATATTTCTTTATTTGCATATCACATGATATAAAGGACTTACAATATAACATGAACAGATACTATACTTATGCAGCATGGAAACTACCAATTACATTTCTTTTCACTGGTTAAAAGTAAAAAAAAAGGAAATAATGTTTTCATAGATAGGGATAATCAAGTGAAATTCGAGCACCTTATACTTACAAATACATTATATTAGATTTTACCCAGAGCGTTCCCTGTACTATGTGTTGATAGTGATTGTCGGGGCGTTCAACGGTGATGTGTTGCTTATAGTATGGGTATTGTATGGCGTGTTGACGGGGCGATGAGTGCTCATTAGACAAGCGCGGCTCGCCGCAGCAAATGGCGGAGCCCCTCGTTGCACCGCGGTCGGGTCGGGGAAACTGAAAGCCCCAGTTTATCTGTGATGATGTCTGTAAGGTATGGTGGATTGTATGGCGTGTTGACGGAGCAATGAGTGCTCATTAAACAAGCGCGGCTCGCCACAGTAGGGTCTTTTACGTGGTGTGTCGAGGCGATAGGCGCCCGTTGGCCGAGTGCGGCTCGCCGCAGCAAATGGCGGGGCCCCTCGTTGCACCGCGGTCGGGTCGGGGAAACTTAAAGGCCCAGCTCACCTCTGATGGTGGCTGTAAGGCTCGACCGGAGTGATACCACTGCCTCACAGAAAACCGGCGTGAAGCAGCCCCTGTGCTGTGTTTTGCCGAGTGAGTGAGGGTACCGGAGGCCCACCCGGGGGGGAAGGGGATAAAAGGTTGGCAGCGCACCTGTAACTCTACTGGTGTTGCAGGTGTCCATGAGCGGCGTCATTGCTTACCATCAGGTGATCCGCCTGCTCGTCTGTTACCTATCACATAAAAAAAAAGGTGTATGGTTGTTTGTGTGGCGTGTCGTGGCAACAAGCGCTCGTTGGCCGAGTGCGGCTGGCCGCAGCAAATGGCGGAGCCCCTCGTTGCACACCGCGGTCGGGTCGAGGAAACTGAAAACTCTAGTTTATCTGTGATGATGGCTGTATGTACTATGGTGGTGTATACTTGTTTATGTTGTTTATGTGGCGTGTCGTGGCAATAAGCGCCCGTTGGCCGAGTGCGGCTCGCCGCAGCAAATGGCGGGGCCCCTCGTTGCACCTCGGTTGGGTCGGGGGAACTTAAAGGCCCAGCTCACCTCTGATGGTGGCTGTAAGGTGTATGGTAGTTTGTGAGGCGATAAGCGCCCGTTGGCCGAGCGCGGCTCGCCTCAGCAAATAGCGGAGCCCCTCGTTGCACCGCGGTCGGGTCGGGGAAGCTGAAAGGCCCAGTTTATCTGTGATGATGGCTGTATGTATGGTGGCGTATGGTTATTTGTGTGGCGTGTTGAGGCTATAAGCGACTGTTGGCCGAGCGCGGCTGGCCGCAGCAAATGGCGGAGCCCCTCGATACACACCGCGGTCGGGTCGGGGAAACTAAAAATTCCAGTTTATCTGTGATGATGGCTGTATGTATGGTGGTGTATAGTTGTGTATGTGGCGTGTCGTGGCAATAAGCGCCTGTTGGCCGAGTGCGGCTCGCCGCAGCAAATGGCGGAGCCCCTCGATGCACACCGCGGTCGGGTCGGGGAAACTAAAAATTCCAGTTTATCTGTGATGATGGCTGTATGTATGGTGGTGTATGGTGTTTGTGTGGCGTGTCGAGGCGATAAGCGCCTGTTGGCCGAGCGCGGCTGGCCGCAGCAAATGGCGGAGCCCCTCGTTGCACCGCGGTCGGGTCGGGGAAACTAAAAATTCCAGTTTATCTGTGATGATGGCTGTATGTATGGTGGTGTATGGTTGTTTGTGTGGCGTGTTGAGGCGATAAGCGCCTGTTGGCCGAGCGCGGCTGGCCGCAGCAAATGGTGGGCCCTCGTTTTACTTCGCGGTCAAGGCACAGCGGGTAAAGTGAAAGTGAGAAAGGTTTCAAATTTCAGTTGGTGAATTTCATATGTTTACGTTTGTGTGTCAAATTACAAATAAAGTTAGAAGTTTCAGCATTAGATAATAAGTTTGCAATGCAATTAATACAGCTTGTTGACGATTTCCTTATTGATTAATATTAAGTAATAACGGGAATTAACGTGACGTTATTTTTAAGTATGTACTTGACTATGTATTAACCATGTCTTTGCATTACTATAAAAACCTAAAGAACTATTTGCCTTGTATTGTTTGTTTTACTGCGCGTCCGTAGCACTGTGCCCCGCTGCTACGGCGCGACGCTACAATCTTGCGGCTACTACGAACGTGACATAGTGCTACGGTCACAGCGCTACGAAGTCTCGGTATTTACGTAAAAGTATTTTGCATATTAGATTAATCTTTGCTTATTTTCATACTAAATGATTTATTATTTTAGATTCATATTAAAACTAGGGTTAGAGCAATATTGTTTTTTTCATCATCTGATTCGTCAATATAAAATGCTTTAAAAAGATCATTCTTCAGTTAAGTATCTGCCAACAACTACGAGCATTTATAATCATACCAACCCTAGCATTAAGTTCTTAACCTTCAATAAATAATACTTATCTATCCGTAATATCGACTCCAATAAATATGATTGTAGTTTTATTATAATGACAGGTAAGGTATTACATTCAAGTCTATTTAGTTTAAATGATTCGATGTAATATAATTAACGGGAATTTAACGGTCCGTCAAACGGTTCGTTAACCGTCTTTATTAAGCCGTAGTTAACGGCTAACACTTTACCGGGCAATTAAATACCATTCCCGGAAGCAAAATATATTACTATCCATTTGTTTGAGAAACTGTTAGTTAATGCACACTTGTACTAATTACAAATGGTAGATAGTACAATTGTGAACTCTAAATCGTAGATGGCTTAGTGCACAATTGTACTAACTACAGTCTGTACTTAGTGCAAGTGTGCACTAGGCCATCGATATATAGATTCAATTTTACATTTTTCAAAAAGGATAAAATAGGCTTCGTTTTTGTGCATACTCTTGTTTTTGTGATAGAGTAAATAAATAAATGAGCCAGACAATCACACCAAACAACCTGGTCTTAAACTAGGGCAACCGCTGTACTATGCGTACCATATGACGATAATTAACTGGGGGCGTCAACCCAGAACACCCAGACGCAAGACTACTTAGAAAATGTGGTTCCCTAAAGTGACTTTTTCGCGAATCGAACCCGCGCTTTGGGCGAACACCTTAGCCACTGCGACATCGAGGCCGTCAAATAAAGAAAAAAAATAATATTCTGTGATTAAGAAATGGTTGAACATATTTCAAAATGACGGATTTCATAACATACGAATCGAGAATTCTTTATTGTTTCTTTTTCCCGTTAGTGCGCATGCGTGAGTACATGACATATTTTTAGCTCTTAGTGGGCAGTCAGCCTTCTGTGCCAATATGTATTTTGTGCTTGAACCCTTGACACAGCTGTTCTAAACAGAGAACGGCTGCTTTTATTGTACCACTGGCGCAGATTTTTTAGCCAAGAAGTTCTTCTTCTTCCTGGGCTCCTCTTTCCTTGGATCTTGCCTTGTATTATAAGTTGCAATAGGTCATACCTCGGACCACGCATTATATGTCCAAGATGTTTTTGTTTCTAAATATAGTTATATAGAACAAGACGCTTACACATACAGATGTAGTTGAACAAACAAAAACCGAGAAGTTCCGTACTTTGATGGATTCAAAAAAGTTGTGAGTTCGGCAACAAGAACAACAGTTTGCGTAACACTCGTGCGCAAGTAGGCACGGAGTGGGGTCGAGGGGAACGCTTCGGGAGGGAATTTAATTACGACCCAGAGTGCTGAGGAACGTCGCAATACATTCGATGCCTAGCTATTTTGTTTGTTTGCCAGTTAAAATTAAGAACTGCGGCTGACTAAGGAACTATGTGTTTCAGGACCTAAACCCACCAAGAACAAATGTTTAATATAGAAATAGAAATATTCTTTATAGAGTTGTACTTTATGTATGGACTACAGAACATTTCTGAATGTTAAATATTTTTTCGGTTGAAATTAATATGATTCGATTTCAACCGAACCAGTCAGAAACCCACACAAGTACCTACCTAGTTAGTTACTCTTTGCAAATTATGATCATTGCAATTTTCGTTTTGATTACTAAACGTTATTATTATTAGGTTACAGTGACAGTATGATATGCAATGCTTTATTTAGTTTGTATCGTTTAGATAATCGTCAAAGCAAAATCATGGAACATTTTGTAATAAGCGGGACATATTTTGGTTGGGAAAGAACTTACACCAACTGTAAATAAATTCTTAATAATTGCTATATTCAAAAAAATCTTTTATCTTTAATATCAAGTAAGAACTTTTTCGAAATTGAGAAATGCGGTATAGTTTAAATAACATAAGTCGATTATGTGTAATGGTTACTAAGTTCTGATAATTTATTTTATGGACTTTATCTCAATAAGAGTTTATAGCCCAGCTTTAAGTATGATGACTTCGTTTGCTGCGATTTGCGCAAAGGCCCTCAGTTTTATGTTTTGATCGCAATAAAACTTTATTCCATTCCATATTGCCCGGGATGATTTGATGCCTTACGTACTTTAACTTTTATGATTTTGTATAATTTGTGAATTATGACTTCGTATTGTATCAAAAGTCTCCATGGAGGCGGACTATTCTTGAACGCCTTGTGTTTAAACCGAATCGGTTTTCTTTGGTTTTATAATTTGGGCCTAAGTTCATTGTGACATGACTTTAAGAGGAATACGTAATACCTATGTCATCGTAAATTATTAGATATACTTATGTCTATCGCTAAAGCCAAATAGTAAATTATTTAGGAATTCCAGTCTTAGATCAGAGGTACCGTGGACGCGTTAAAAGTGTCGCCATCAATAAAGGCTCTTTTTTTATTAGGGTCGAAAATAAAATACTACATTCTATTCTGCTTGTCCAAAATTCAAAATATCTATAGCTGTAAAACTACTAATGACAGCGCTGTTGGAATCACTTTTTTAAACGGTTTCAGTGTGTATCAAGAGATTTTATGATCCAGCCGTGATTTTTTACTCGACAACTCCTTAAATAACATGTTTTTATCGAGAAAGTAAATATTTTGCCGTACCAAAGTGCATTTACCCTTTAAGGCAGAAGCAATCAAGTAACTAGCCGAGTCACGATCGAGCCGATTGAATAATTAATAAATCGAGTGACGGCGCTTCTTGTCCGTCGAGTTCGCAACTCGCCCGAGTGAGGGCGCTGCGTCACGGTCGCAAGTTGTCCAAGTTGCCCTTAAATTCTTCGGGAGCCTTTATTAATTATGTTCTAAGCAACTGAGTTGGTAGTGTTTTAGTTTGGGACATGTCAATATTCATTATCAGCTAGTTAAAACATTCTTGCTGTAATGTGGTTGTCTACCTTCTAAGTTGATTGGGAGTTACAGTTACCACGTCATTACAGGTTTATTCTTAGTTCGATGCTGGGTGTCCACTCTTGCCTTAAATCTGATTGGTAGGATCAAATTGTCGAATATACGTATTAAATGGTTTTTTTTTGTTATAGGCAAGTCAATATAAAATTTTTTTATTGTTTTGTAAATTGTCAATGGATATTTAAATGATACCGTTGTTTGTTATTTATGCGTGCCAGATGTGTCTTGTCCGTCCTGTGTTCCAGTCACCTAGTGGGCTATTGAGAAGGCCATTCTCGGAAGGTACATACTGGGTGTATCTGCGAATTTTGTACATAAACAGCTAATTTATACGAGTTATTTTTATACGAATTCGTATTATTTCCAATTTTAATTCAATAGCGCCGAAACCTCCCACGTTTCTTGGCAATAATTTGGTTACACAATAGGATTTTGTCCCCAAATAATTTAAACTTGGGCGACGATTTGTTAGAATATCATAAATGTAAATTGTCTTTGGTACGAAAACTCGTTATTCAGGGAAAATATCATTTTCAAAATTTTATTTAAGATTTTGAGGCTCTTATTGTTGTTTGGTAATTGTGATGGCGAACAATAGTAGAGGTCGAAAAATTATTATAGAATTTATATTTTGACCCTATTTGAAAATGTTGCTAAGCAGCGGCGATTTTGGCAAAAATACAGTCGACTCCAAATAGTTAGTACCCTGTCAAAAGCTATTCTGACTTTTAGTTTCGTACACCAAAGTTAGTTTATTTATGAGTTGGAAGATGACAAGATACTATTAAGCTATCACATATTACATTACAAAGTCTAAAAAGTGATATATTCTTTAGGTTTATAAGCGTCGTCATGATAATGTATTTGTATAATGCCTCTTTACGTTTTAATATCCCAGACTTTGAATAATGATTTCTCATTAAAGTATCGTTAGTCACGCACTTCGTGAATTTGTCGCACGTCAACTTGTGCGATTAGTCGCGTCGCGTGATGGCGTCATATTATTATTAAATCACTACTTATTTACACTCTCAAAAATACTAATAACTGTTTGGTCATAATAATATTGAATTTTTATGGCACTTAACATTTTTTACTAGTCATTTTACATTCATTTCGGTCTCAAGGAGCATTTCTTAGCTTTTTTTGTTATTGCTCATATCCATACAATTTGATTATTTTTCAATTGGTATTTTGTGATTCACATAATTTTAGGCATAATTTACACCAATATTTATTCAATCTTCAACTACAATACTCTATTAATTCCATGATAATAAATAGAAATGTTCCCTTTTAGTTATTTAAAAAAAAATCGGCTTTGTAAACATCTCTAGAACACGAATCGCAAGTGGGTGATTTCATAGTCGAAAGCATTTCTAATAAACGGCTGAATAAAATAAAGTTTTTACTCAACCTTGTATAACTTTTTACTTTTATTGTTCCAGGTAAGCACGTAACGAAGGCAGTAAGATTTTAAAACTCCCCGAAGTTCCATTATTCTATTTGCGACGGCTTTTAATCTCGGGAAATAGCGGAGTTGCGACCCGCGGGGAAGTCGCAGCGCGTCCACCGCCCGAGTTGCGAACTAAGCGCTACGGCTGCTACGAGTGCTACGACACGTAGCGTGGGTGCTACGGAGTTTCCTAGTGAGTTTGTCGTAGCGAAGTTTGTTTCAATATTTTTATTAGTGAGCAGTTGGTGACCTAAGTCGCTGGACCTTTTTTAGTGGTTATGTAGTCGACTTTATTAAGGACCATTTTAATTAAGATTATGAAACGTGATCCGCTTGAAAGTTCAAAGCTTTGGCTCACGTAATTAGAATTGCTAGGATAATATTGTGTTAAGTCAATATGTAAATGGTTCCACCGTAAAAGGGTAGGCTCAAAGGAGAGGAATACATGAAAAGGGAAGGCACGGCCATATATCACAAACGAGGCTGACTCGCATTTGCGCGGTCTATTTTTTCTTTTCAGATACTAACGATCTCAGTAAATGTGCTTTCAGATCCAAATATAACAATAGGTTCTCTATAAAGTTCTCTTCTAACACAGTTCTTTTGTTTACGAAATGCGAGAGACTATTCACTATGAACATCTATTCTCTAATTAGAATATTCTTATTCCCTGTACTATGAGTATTATATGACGAAACGTCTTCCAGCGCACCCTTAAGATGTTGTTATTTGATAAATAAAAGAAGCTTTTGCAGTGCTTAAATACATTATTTTTCGTAAAAATTGCATCAAAATCTTATAATACAGTTCTGTATAGTTTAGGATTCTGATGTCAATTTGGGCGGAATATTGAATTTCTTAGAAGGACTCATACTCTCTCTTAATTAAAATAATTAAATAAATTGAGACAACATCACATACATTGTCCTGGTCCCAAACTAAGGTTGCTAAGGTTAATTGATTAAATATCTCATTTTAAGTGAAACTTGTTAGTTTTTTTATGAGAATAAAATTCTTTAAACCTAATTGCGCTTGCTTTTATTTGAAGTATAATTTGTTTCAAATGAATTTCAAAACAATACTCCACGTATTTTGTGTCGCCAAACCACTATCTTTTTATCCTTAATGTGTCTGTTTACAAGCTTGCGTCGGTAACCGCACTTGTCGCTTACGGAACACTTAAAAACGCATTAAAGTAAACGCCGAGACTTGACACACTGACGGGCTGGCTCCCACGCTGAAAGGCTTAGCTCTAGAGAGTCACGTTCACTCGTATTTATTTCCATTAGGACACAACTAAAAATATACACTATTTTTATATGACGATGACAAAAAGACGTTGCAAATGGGCGGACGGTCCTTGCCGCCGCGGCATCCATAGACATAAATCTACTGAAACTCCTTCTAGTGTAGCTGATATCCATGGGCGGAAGTGTCACTTACCATCAGTTGACTAGCTTGCTCGTTTGTCTTCTTATATCATAAAAAGTACCATTGGAGTCGCATTGGTTGGGCCTCCGGTATCCTTACTCACTCGAGGCACAGCGCATGCGCTCCTTCGGGACGGTTTTCTGCGATTCCGTAGTACACTCTGGTCGAGCTGGCTCATACCTTATTTTTGAGTTCCCGATATTTCGGCGCTGTTGCTAGCGCCTTGTTACTGAAACTGTTTTTTTTTCGACTTATGATAAAGATGAACTGAAAAGTGAAGGCTATACCTTGTCGAATAAACATTATTGTCATGTTTTAACGTCGTTAGACCCAAAAGTAAAGGCATAAAACAATTGATTTTCCATTGTGTCTGCTGTCTGGGCCTAACGACGTTTAATTAATTAATTTATTTAATATTGCACGATGTACACATGACACTTACAAAGATAGATTCTTATGGCTATGTATACATGACCCTGTCAAGTAGGGTATCGCAAAGAATTAATATTTGCTTAAAAATTAGGGTTAATTAACATTACTCTTACACATCAAGTTAATGAGATGTTATATGTATGTTAATTGCCCCTCGATTCCGAATCAAGCAAAGACGCAGCGCGCGGCTAGTTCACATCCGCAACCTACTTTCGGTACGCTCCGCGAGCGCCCTCTCCGGGCCCAAACTTGGGGCAATTAATTTCGTCCGCCCATTAACTGTGTCTCGCTGGCTTAACGTGTGTCTTGCTGGCTTTGTGACGCAACACGAATAGTATGTTTATGACTCAAGTAAAATAAAATTGCTATTCTTTTTATTTCTCAATATCTGCATTTGTATTTACGTTACCTTAAATCATCTATTAAAGATGCGAAGGCGTATGATGATGATTTACGTTACATACCAGTGACCATAGATTTAAGTTATTATTTTCGCTTTGTATTATAACTATAAAATATTAAACTTAAGTAATAGTGATTAAGTACATTGGATTGTACTTACTGCTAGACGTTTCGGCAACGTTGCAGCAGCCGTGGTCACTTTAATGTAAGTATGATGCGTTCTCAGTCCACTTGTGACCACGTTGTGTATGACAAGATCTGTGTGTAACCTTTTTTTGAAATCAAGAGTCATTATCTATCTATTTCATACGTAGACCTGATACCGTATTAAGTAAGTGGCTTAGGAACTTGTGTCACAGACGATCACAGATCAAACTAATAAAGATGTGCTAATATGGCTCGGTTGGAGCGAAGGCCCAGAAAGAAGCCTTTAACATCACATTAATGTTAGCCCTGGGCAGGAATCCAACTCACTACCTTTAATTTACAAAACATGGTCACTACTAAAGGCGCCATCAAGCCCTTCTTCACTTGAACCAAAACTATTTTGAGCTTTTTACAAATGTTTATATAGTGGTGATTAAGGTGAGCCAATGTACAGTCGAGTTCAAAAACATGTATACTCTTTAGGACCTTGTCACAGTACATATGTATAAGAAAACGACTTCCACTTTCTTATAAATAGGTATGTATTGTGACAAGGTCCTAAAGTGTATACATATTTTTGAACTCGACTGTACAGTACATTGGCTCACCTTAGTCACCACCAGGTAAGCAAAAGGAGAGCCCACGTTTGCTCAAGAGCCACTTTTCGTTCCCGCATTAATTGTCTCGCAGGCTTGACGTGACGGACTAAAACAGTTTATTCCGAGTCGCTTCTGTAATGTATAAGACAGTTACATTTTATTTTCGTATTTTGCTAGCTCTCGAGAAAACTGCGTTAAAGTAATGCCGGCACTTTATGTAAGCGGTTCAAGTCTGCCTCCGGTAATTATGTCATGAAGAAAAAATGGACTGTGTTTTTTTTGTGTTAGACGATGAGCAAAAGGCTCATGTGATGTTAGGACGCAACACTTAATACACTTTTGTGTATGTTTCGTGTATCTTCACAAATTAAATGTATGTCTTGTTCGTTTAGCCTTAATTACTTACATTAAAGTACAGCCTTGTTCGTGCTATTTTTTTTTTTTTTATGTGATAGGTAGCAGGCGAGCAGGCGGATCACCTGATGGTAAGCAATTGCCGCCGCCCATGGACACTTGCAACACCAGTGGAGTTACAAGTGCGCTGCCAACCTTTTATCCCCTTCCCCCCCGAGTGGGCCTCCGGTACCCTCACTCACTCAGCGAAACAGCACAGGGGCTGCTTCACGCCGGTTTTCTGTGAGGCAGTGGTATCACTCCGGTCGAGCCGGTCCATTCATGCCGAAGCGTGGCTCTCCCACAGGCAATTTATTTTATATATTTGTGGGAGAAACGATATTGTAATATATAACACCTTTATTGCACAAAGTTTGGGATACACTTGGATGAAAACTGGGTGTAAGAATATGTCTGTAGCAATTGGACGTACAATAAATCATAGGGGGCGAGTGACGTACATTCAGACATGTGGGGTGAGATTTTATATCGTCGTACGTGATATGTTGCACGAATGTGTAAATTAAATAACAAACTGAGGTAACTTGTTTTGAATATATGAGCAGCGAAATAAGATACAAGTTCCAACGTTCGTCATACTTGTATTTCTAATATGTGAGTAGAGAAATAAGATTTAAGTTCGTCAAACTAGTTTTATCGTGGATTAACGCGACTACAATTTTGTAAGTACTGTAACTACTAGTACAATAACTACTAAGGACACTTGCACCTAATTGTAGCACAGAGTAATAAGAATCCAAGCGACTTGTTTATATTCGTGTAAACACGTTTAGGACTACAGTCCTGCTCATTATGTTAAAATGCAACGTAAATGTAATGCAATCATGACTGTAATCTGTTGTGTTTTCCAATAAATATATAAATAAATCAAATACCGGCAGATTAGTTTTGTTTTGGAGTTGTATTAGATTTGTATCTTTATACTCTATCACTTTAGTTATATACCTATAAATTCATTTTTAAATAATAATGTGCTTATAGATAAAATGCTATTCCAAGTTTTACTATATATGTACAATCGCGAGTAAACTTCTCGAAGCGTTTCGGCGTTTGGACCATACCTTTCGTTATCTTTTTTATTTAAAAACTGTGCTACCCTTGTAACTAGCCAGACAAGATACTCATCGGGTCTAGTTTGTTTACCCCCAACCTGCGCCGATATAAAATATCCCCGGTCCGTTGACGTGCCCGGCCGAAGTTGCCCCGGGCAAGACTTGCCCCGGGCCACCGCAGACGACCCGGGCAAGACTTGCCCCGGACCACCGCAGACGGTCCGGATCGAACGCAAGTAATGCATAAAGTGAATTTATGGCCGCTATAATTTAGACTCCGATGAGGAATGGGAGAGGTTTGGATACATTTGTGTAGGAATGATACATCGTTGTAGTTCTGTAGTTCAACCTTTCGTGTATAAGTTTATGTCTTACTAGCGGCCGCCCGCGACTTCGTACGCGTGGAGTTAATTATTGACACTTACCGTCATATTTTGGACAATCCACATAATATATTTTTATAAATTGTAGCCTATGTGTTATTATGATGTATAAAGCTATATTGTGGTAAAGTTTCATTCAAATCCATTCGGTAGTTTTTACGTGAAAGAGTAACAAACATCCATACATCTATACATCCATACTTACAAACTTTCGTCTTTATAATAGTAGTAGGATTTGCTGCGTCATTGGTTCAAATCCTGTTTGAAGCTCTTCCTATTTGTATACTAGACTGCCTCGGTGGCGCAGTGGTTCAAAAATATCTGTTATGTTATTACCGACTAGGTAATAACCACCTGAACAAGCATATGCTGAGTTTACTCTCCAATTGCTAACATACTGACTGTTCATATGTGCGATTACTGACATTATGTTATTTATTCGCAATACATACGCCTGGAAAGCATTGCATTTTGTAACTACGTTATATAGGAGAGTAATAAACATTTATTTATGCTACTTAAACTGCCATTAAGTGGTAATCTACTCAGCAGGTTTATATCTTATTAAACACTTCCAAATAGGTTCATTAAAAACACAAGACTTCATTCAACGTACTGAAGATGATCATAAAAAGGCTTTAAAATGCTTATATCTAACACAAGTATTTAATACCTGTCTGTATTAATTCTTACCGCACTTCCTTAGTCTGTATCTCGCAATCTAAACATAAAAGCAACTTTATCGTGTTCATTAAATTGTTCCAAAGGATTATTATAAAAAGCCCCAGCCAAAGCGCTATAAGGCCCGCAAAGGAGGCTGATCCGTGCAAAGGTAAACTCGTTAAAGCTGTTAGCACAGGACGCTCATAAACCTAGAATCCATTGGTTCTCAACCAGTACTGTGTGAAAATTAAAATACTCCATTGTTTTCTAATTAGCCGCCTGAAGATCTAATAAAAAAGAACGTGATTACAAAAACATTAGAGCTACGAAGACTTATAATAATCTAAATCAATTGAAGTTTGCTGCCTGACTAAGCTCCTCAAGACCTAAAATATATGTAGGTACTAAAGCACCATAAGTATGACATCAAAGGTGTAAGTACCCTGATGGCGTAGTGGCTGTGACTGAGACTGATGACTGACATGTGACTGATAAATTCTCACAACATCTCATACATTGATCTCACTCCGTATTAAGAAGATCAACTCTTGTGTTACAGATATCAGACCTTGTGGTCTGATATCTGAACAGAGGAAACACAAATTTAATACTTAAATACAAATATTACAACCCAAAGACTGTACAAACACGTTAATAAAATAATAAAAAAACGTTATCACAAGAATGTTTGTCCAGGGTCCCCATAGAACCTAGGCGTATGAGTTAGGGTCACTACTACCAAATGCGCCATCCGGCCAAGTCGAGAGAAGAGTTGAGAACCACTAGTGCCAGTGGTGAAGGAGCTAGCCATCGATCAAACCCTTCAACGACTGAAATTTGAGGCCAAAGCCTGGTCATGTCTCATTACGAAGCCTTTGTCGTTGGAATCAAGTCGTCAACTTGATGGAAGGGTAATCAACGCCAAAAAGTGTTATTCTTATAAAGCGATTCCGATGCGTATAAAACGATATGGTGAAAAATGTGTACAGTCACCGTGTGTTTGCTGTTATTGAGAAATATTACTCTTTCTGACATCGTTCCAATATGAGTATACAAATAAAATATTGCCCTCCTAACCGATATTTCGGCTATGGCAGTCAATCTCAATGATTAGCCGTCGACGCAGGACATTTTAGAGTGCAAAAGTGTGTGTTGCCTCGTTGGTCTAGTGGTAAGTAAGGATCTCGGGATCGTGAGTTCGATTACCGGGTCCAGCAAAAAATATGTTTCGAATTTTTGTTTTTTTTTTGTGTGATAGGTGGCAGACGAGCAGACGGATCCCCGGAAGGATTTATGGAACATAGCCCTCAAATTTCGATGAGATTCCAGTGTGACACGACAAAAGAGAGAGGAGGGCCAACGGCTTAACGTGCTTGATTTCCGAGACATGGGTAGAAAAGCACTGATAGTATCATAAAAGCAAAAATTCAGATAATCAAATTTTGGCCCATCCCGGGGATTGAACCCGGTACCCCAAGCATAAATAGTCGCTTTTAAGTGCAACTATATGCGTAGACGCAACTGCACGCTCTAATCTTTCCCTCATATTTCGATGCACACCAGTACGACTCTGCTATAAAAGAATCAGGCGCAGGACCATCGGCCTTACGTGCTTTCCGAAGCAAGGCGGTACAAAACCGCCAATTTCTAGACTTGACAGAGAATTTCGTAAGAGGAAAAGGATCCGACCGATTTTGGAGAGGCAAAATATCAAAGGCAGGACCGCTATTTAGTGCCTCGGAGGCAATGAGCCGTGAGGATACAGGGGTCCTGAAGCCCACTCAGGGCTGCCGACAATGTCTTGCAAGATATTCACTGTTTGGCGTAATAAACATTACTTTGTGACCTTTTAAACGAGGGTATGGGCAAAGAGAACTCTTAAAAACTGGCTTCTAAAAACAGAAATGTGCCTAATTTCACCGGTGAAAACTTAACTCGATTTTTCACGTGACGTCGTGTGTACAGACATCCACACATCAGGTTACTCCTCAATTGATATTCAACTTAATGTGTTTGACAGGAAAATGACAATCCATTAAAGAAATTTGATAGTTTTGTATCCTTTGATGTATGGCTGTACGTACGTTCATTCGTATATCTTCTATTGTCAATGTTAATAATAAAAAGAACTAGTTAGCAATATTAAACGATAATATCCAAAAGTTACTAATTGAATGAATAATTTTCGATGATTGAACGAAATAATTTAGTAAAATAATCCAAATATCTAGCGCAATCGACTTTGTAATATACCGATCTAAAATCTGATAGAGTAGAATTTTAAAACGGTCAAACAAAAAGTAATGTCCATCCATCACCAAATTGAGTTTTAAAAATTCATGAAGTTGAAAACGAGTTGGTATTTTAATTACCGTAGGTAGCATCCCTGCGTTAGCCGGCCGGCAAAAGGGAGGGTTCTGGTTCTGTGCTGACGCGGTATTAGCGGGTCCCTCGTAGGGCTACCATATTCAAGGGTTTGTCGTGAAATTTAAAAATTTGAGCCATTTTTTTTTTTTAGTTAATTGCACTTTTCACCGACTTTGTGATATTGTTTCTGTTAATAGGTTTATCAGTTCAGTACGCTTCCAAAAATTAGCTTGGTAAAGTTAAAAAAAAATCTTTATTACGAGTATATAATTGTGTGTTTGTTTGTCTTAGTACTCGCACCCATTAGATATGAACGGATACGAGTTTTAATTTTAATTGATCTAGCGGTGTTACCCGTTATACTACATCTCGAAAGCAACTCCCATAACTCCAAAATGACCTCGTTGTGTAAATTTACAAACTGTGAAAAACTTTTTGGGGGACATTTTAAATCTGGTAACCCTACTAGAGGGGATGAGAGGCGGCTAGGGGAGCGGGGGGGCAGCGAATATTTATTAGATTGCGTCCGGACGCCGGGCGATTTAGACGCGTCGCAGCCGCGGCCGGCCGGCGCCCGCCGGGATGAGATATGACTTGACGGAGCTAGTTGATTGATCGTTTTGTTACAACTGTAGGAGCCTGACTAAGAAGCGATTCATCAATGTTTGTCTAGTCGATAATGGTTATTGTTAAAGGTTTACTTGTAACCGCCTTTTCTCCCAGTTATGAATTCTATAACAATGTACACTTGGATCGGTTTTGTCAAATACTAGTTTGATTGATATTCCTTTAATCGTCTAATATAGATTACCCGAGCTTCAGATAGCTATTTGAGCCGCTGTCAAATTGGTCATTACACATACAATGACACAAAAGAACTAACATAATATGCCCAATTATGTTACAAATATAGGTATATTTTTATTCTTTATTGTACAAAAAACATAGTACAATTGGCTGACTTAATGCTATACGGCATTATATCACTCAATATCAAAATACCAAGGCATAATAAACCCTCTCCAAATTTAACTTATTCTCTGCCGACGAAAATGTCTAAAAAGGTGATAAACGATTCATGTTACAAATCGAATTCAACTTACTTCGAAATTTTATCTTTACAGAGGTTAGAGTTTTTTGCAATTCGCATTCGTCATCGTTACAGCCTATTTTTTATTTCTTCCAGGAAACTTTGAGCTCGAAACTCTCCCCACTCATGAAACAAACATTAAAGAAAATCAATTCTTATTTTTCCCATCGGAAGGTTTAATATTAAACTGGTGACGTCGGTTTTCCGGGAACATTGTGGAACCGATAAATCTGGCCGACTGTGACAGTTATTAGGAAAATTGCCGAAAACCCGAGTCTACGTAAGTCCATTTAAGTTATGGATCGCAGTATGGAACTTAAACTTGATGCACTTGTTCCACTTGGGCAATTTATTTTCTTGTTGGAAATTTAAGTAGTACCTGTCGAGGTAGTTTTAAAGTCTTGTTAGGAAAAAACATGTAGAGAATTCGCAAATGTTGGAATTTATATCAACACAAACTGGTTTAGTAATAAGCCAATTTAATCGTGACCACTTTAGTGACATATCATTTTGCGAGTTGGGGTCACATATGACAGAAACAGCGACGACGAAACATCTTAACTCCTCTTCCTCGGCGACCTTTAGACTATTCACTAGCAGCAATAACCCATCTCAGGTTCCTTTTAGCTTACCCTTGTCTTTCTACATGGAGGTAGAGAAGGTACTAAGAAGGCACGGCAAGCCGAGAACCATTCGGAGGGGACCTTATCTGTCAGGAGCTCAAGCCACTAGCCAAATATAGAACACACCGGATTCCACCGTTAAGACATTTTTAATGAACCATTCTCCATTACACCTCCATCTCACCCCTTGCGATAACGCGCTAATAAACTCCCCTTCGCGATTCCCGAAATAATTACACGTGTTCTTGCCACTGTTCCTGCCTCCAATAGTCGCGTGCTCGGTAAACAACACGGCTCTTATGCTCGAGGAATAAGGCTGATAATTGAATGAGGTAATACACGTGACTGCTTGGTCTTGAGACGAATATTTCGCAAAATGTGAAAATGGGGTTTAGATGCGGAGATGTCTTTTATGGCAGTGGAATTAGGCTCATAATCGAATGAGGTAGTACACGTGACTGTACGGACTCGAGACAAAGATTTCGCAACTTGTGAAAAGGCTATTTCAAATGCAGAGATTTTATGACTATTTTGTTGTAATTGCTCCAAACTCCAAATGGATTGCGTTAGGAGTTAAAAGGTTTTCTAAAGATCAAGCTTATGCGCTTACTAGCGGCCGCCCGCGACTTCGTCCGCGTGGAAAAGTAACTTTTTACCCCCCTTTCAACCCCTTACAACCCCCTTTTCGCAATAAAAAGTAGCCTATGTCCTTTCTCAGGGTCTACATTATCTGTATACCAAATTTCATTTAAATCCGTTAAGTAGTTTTGGCGTGAAAGAGTAACAGACAGACAGATAGACTTACAGACAGACAGACAAACAGAGTTACTTTCGCATTTATAATATTAGTATGGATTAAGCTTAGACGCTGCAGTGGGGTATTAAACAGGCTGACACATTACTTTTTTTAGTTTTCACGGAATGTATGTATGTATCTTGCCAATATACACCTACCGTATCTATAAAAGCGATAGCTATTTAATATTTTTCTGCTATATTCGCCCTTGTGTTGTTACTTCAATATAGTAGGTATGTCCGTGAGTCACGTTTCCCAGCCCAATGTCAAATCTATGCTGACTAAGCTGGGTTCAGCCGTGCCTACTCCGCACCCTTTTCAGAGAACAATCAATAATCTGTCTTCAGTTTTCAGTTTCAGGTCCTTTGAAATGTGACGCGATTTACCTTGATTCATGATTTGGCAACGTAGTAATTATGCGTACCTAACTCCTTTGATACTATTATAGCAGATACCTTCAAAAGTATTTTACATGTGCAATGTATACCGCATGCCAGTTTATAATGGCTAAACACGAATGTGCTTTTGTTATTACATAAAGCACATAAGTAATTAAAAATTGGTTTTATTGGACAAAGTAATAAGGAAGCACAAAAAAACATCTAAAGTTAAAATAAACTACTTACTTACCAAAAAAAAATAAAAATTAAAACAGAGTAGGTCCCTGTGGCAATGTTCCTAAAATGCTGGCAGCATTACCTCGTTGGATAGCGATGGAAATTCGCTGGGCGAAGTAGCTGCCAGCCTTTGGGTCTCCCGTGACTTCAACTAAGCGCTTAGTTAAGTCTCGGAAGTAAGTAAGTAATTATTAATTAATTTGAATTTGAATAAGGCACGGGCACACAGACAGAAAAATAAAGCTTTTGGGGCAACGCGTTTGTGATGCCTCAGGTGTCACGGTGATCACTTACCTTCAGGTGAGCCGTTTGCTCGTTTGTCCGCCATAATGTAAAAAAAAGAATATTGCTAATTAAAGTCAAAAACTTTTTAAATCTAATAGATACGTGGCACGTAGATACTTATCAAAGATTTATTTAAAGGTGATTTATGAGAAATATTTACCTATGTGGGGCTGAAAATCTAAGATGGCGGAAATCTAAAATGAATCACGACCCCTTACTTGTTAGATAAAGTATGAGATAGAATATACTCGTATCTATCTAGTGTCATAGTATGTCTCAAAGTGTGTATGAAGAGGGAATGCTAATTAAAGTTCGACAAGTCTCAAGTCTGCAGCGCCAGACACTCTGCCGTAAACGGTTGCGGCTCGACTGCATCTCAACTCAACTCAGTTGACAGTTCAGTAATGTAATTCTAGCTCAGTCTATTGTTAAAACTATGGCTGAGATGGTATAGCTTCGCCTTTGTTATGGATTTATGGACTTAGTTGCAAGTTGGTGTTGCAAGTGTCCATGAGCGGCGGCAATTGCTTACCATCAGGTGATCCGCCTGCTCGTCTGCTACCTATCACATAAAAAAAAAATTGGTGCCGACAAAGAGAAGTCCTGAATATAACTTTAGAATTGATTTAAATAGATAAAGGCATTAAGTTCGCCAATTGTACTTTATGTTTCGTGCAATAAAGAATAAATTTAAATATTAATTTGATTAAATCTTCTAAATCCATATCTGTCTTCTATCTATCGATCTATACTATTTACACTTTATAAGGCAAAGATTGGAATTGATAAACCAAGACCCGAAACGAGGCAAGGGCGGGCCAGAAGTAAATAAATGAAAATCTATCTATCACACTATAGCTAAGCATATTGCCAATATGGACGTGCTGTACAGTATCAGAGATTTATACCTCATAAGCTTCAAAGAACATTAGAAAGTATTTGAAGAGGTGACATAGCGTATTTAGGGCGTATCCATTGTTACTTTTGAAACTAAACCTTGTTAAGCTACTTTAAATAACCTTATATTTTAAGTGACATCGCTCCACTCCACTTTTACCACATTTGCGGCATAAAAATACTAAAAGAACCCCCCATTCCCGAGTCAATAAGTAATGGTGGCTCCGGGCCTAAACCGCCCATTACGATTGTATGCGCGGGGCGAGCCTGCTTAATATTTCACAACCACCACTTTTAACTTTTACTTCTATACCCTGTATGTTCTATACGTAAGATTTATAAAATGTATGTGAAAAAAGGATAATGGTAGTCTGATATGGAGCAGATATTTTAATACAGGGTCTCATATTTTAATCTGTGCACATTTATATCCCTTTAACCACGTATTCTACCAAAGCAATCGTTCTGAACAACATTTGTTTTATGACTTTAAAAAATTCACATAAAAATATCTTCTTTTCATACATAGTCGGTTACGTGTCTGTTCATTTGGTATGGGGAGTCGAAAAAAAATTTTACGAATTTTCAAAAGTCTTAGAACTAAATGTTTTTCAGAATGGTTGGTAGAACACGTGGTTATAGGGATGTAAATGTTCATAGATACACCCTGTATAGAGAGGCTGAAAATACATATCTGTCTTTAGGTATATCTGTGGCCATCAGGTGAGCCGTCTGCTCGTTTGTCCGCTATGATTTTTTTTTTATTCTAGAGGCGGCAAACGAGCAAGCAGGTCACCTGCTGGTAAGTAATCACCGCCGCCCATGAACATTTGCGAGATCAGAGAGGTCGCTGAATGATGATGTAAAAAAAAGATATTTCAAGCACCACGTGGTGTGAAATATAGTTGCGCGCACGGCTTTAAAGTCCTAATCGGGAAGATACTTTTCGTCCGCATTTGCAGCAGGTAAATTATAGTGAAGCCAGGAAATACAATTGATATTAAACAGATCCAAGAAATATAAAAACAGTTGTTTTCTGACCTCTAGTTCTACAGATGCTTAGTTGAATAAATTCACTGCTGTTTATTACTCCGTTCTGCAAAGTGCTCTGACTTAAGTAGGTTGAATTGTAACATCTAAGCTAGCAATTTCAAGTCGTAAAAGCTTGCCATCTCCGTGGCAGTCGTGCGCATTTCCCAACTAGCTATATTGCGCAGTGGCTGTCAGTCGGCTGCGATGGCACCTGTACCGGTAACGAAGCGAAGGCTGTCTGGCTGGAGTTGCTTTATTAAACCGCTAGGAAGTCTAGACTCCGCCATCAGCCTGAAATATGCCCGATACGTGTGTACACTGCACGATACGTAAGCAGTGTTGCCAGTACCCGTGTCGACTTTTGGACAATTCACTAACAAAAATGGGACGGTTCGACGAGCAGACTCAAATTATCTTAATATTTTATTTTTTATTATTTGGAGTGGAGTGGAAGTAAAGTAACTGACGCAAATGTCAAGTTTTCTTATATTCCTTACAAATTGTAACATGTCGGAAGAGGTCAAAATATATAGGACTACAACATCATGTGACAGTCTGCTGTCGGCTTAGTCCACATAGTTAAAGTATAGTTTAGTTTTATGAAAATTGTCTGAATGTATAAACGGACGTCGAAGGAACGAAAAGATGTCTAAACATACACAAATCGTCCTTTTTGAGTCGTTCTAGCAACACTGCTTGTAAGACAAGAATAGGGAAGCTTTCAACGTGAATTCGAATAGTCATATTAAAAGTACGGCAATATGTAGTGAGACCAGGACTTACCCCAAGTTGTTTGTTTGAGCTTATAGTAGAAACACTATAGAACTTAACTGTCTTGCATTAAGGTTTAAAATAAACTAAACTGGTTTCTAACTAAGCGAGAAAGTCCAATTTTAAAAGTATATTAAGTACCCAAGAGGAACTGATTTGTCGTCCGGGGAAGGACATTACTTTTAAAACTCGACACCTGGTCCTGCCCAAAGTGATGCTAATGAAGCTTCGATCTACAATACAACAGTAAAAAAACAAATTGCGACACTACTCGTATTTCTTACATTTATCTACACAAACTTATAGCTCAGAGGGCAGGAATACCTTAGCCCCCAAAATTAAAATACTTTATGTACACAACCATAATGGAAAATTTTGCAACTACAGCTTTGTCGCAATTCTGTCCACATTTAATCGAAACTAACGAGCGTTGATAACAGTTTTTAGATATTTTTATGTGATCAGCCACTTCACCAATGGATTCACAGGTTCGCTGTTAACCCCTTTTCACTAAAACCTTCTTTTGTTTGTATTTGAAAAACGAATCTTCAATTTCTTTTTAAAATAATAATTTATCTGATGAAATAGTCATAGACGAAAAAAAAAGCTTTATCACGCTGCGCATTACTGATTGCCAACAATAACACATGTCAGGGGAACTATTCCCCGTCTGCTTCACTCCTGTAAATGGCGACAACTTAGTCGAGATGTTCACAATCATGTCCCGTTTTATTTGTCGCCGGTAGGGGAAAGTTTTGAACGACTTATGTCTGAAAAATAAAATTGCTTGATAATATTAACTGATATTTTTTTATGTCACAAAATAACTAATCACTTGGTGCAGTGCAACAAGGTTTATTTTGCACGATAATGACATGCATCCCTGTGTCCAAAATTCTGGCTGAACGTGTTGTGGCGTGGCACTGTAAGATTTTGTGCTGTAAGTAGGCTACCCAAGTTCATGGTGACATTAACTTATCTACCGGTTAACGTCTAACCAGACAAAACATACTAATTATAAAGGCGAAAGTTGGAAGTATGGATGTTTGTTACTCTTCACGTTAAAAACTGATTTGAATGAAACTTCAATTATAGGCTTATCATCAGAATAACACATTAGGCTACAATTATAAAAATAATTGTGTGGATTGTCCAAAATATGACGGTAAGTGTCAATAATTAACTCCACGCGTACGAAGTCTCGGGCGGCCGCTAGTACACAGTAAACAGCTGTCTTTACGACTTTAAGAATTGCTAATTATTAATATCTTTTATAGAACTCCTTTAAAAAAAAAACTTTTGTCTATGCAAAACTATGACTTAAGATACAGCTCTTAACTCCTACCCCTTGTCTCCAAGTGGGCGTTATTGGCAGTGGTTGGCATCGGTTGGCATGGCACTGGCCGCGGCCAAGGTGAATGGCAGCCGGGACACGGACCGGTCTAGACGCATGGCGCCGTCGGCTATAACAAACACATTTTTAATGTTACTTGCTGCGGGAAGTTTAAAAGTCAGTTTTGTCTGAGATATAGTAAGCTCTAAGTGTCAGGAATAGTGGTAAAGCGGTAACTTTTTAATAGGTACGTGTTTTACACGCATTTCGTGTTATTATAAGTGTTTGTAGGCAAAACATACTCGTACCTATGTGTATGATTAAATTTACAAAGTAAATAATGATGTGATTTTCATTTTGTTGAATTATCGCTGTAAGTGTCATATTGTCATTTAGGCTTAGGTATTTAGTGTGTCGGTGTATCAGCATCAAAATACGGTTTTTATAACAAGCTTTATACAACATCTCCGATTTTGCATTTAGGCCCCCATTCGACCAATTTTTTTTCCCGAGAACAAATTCTATGGTATAATGTTGCGAGTGTATAGCGTGATAGTGTTACCATGTAATTACTCACGGTTAAATATTCGTTGAATCGGGCCTTAGTCTATTAGGGGATTTTGCATTATTGCGACAGAAAACGACAGCTCCTGAGGCCAGATCACCCTAAGATCAAACATAGCAAAGAGCTTTTCTACACATGTGAGTTCAAGTGAATTAAAAAACAAATAGTTTTGCATTGTCTCCACATTGTTTACTTGAAACCTAAACCGTCACACTAAACAATACATGTTTATTCCTTGAGCAGGATCGTAGACGGCGTCAGATCGAGTCACCTTGAATGGCAAAAAATAGCACTTGTGCCTCAGACTAAGGACGGATTCCATTGTCCAAAATAGTACTTGACGTGCCCCCCGAAACCGTGGCTAGTACACAGTAAACAAGCTGTCTTACGACCTTTAAGATTGCTAATTATCTTTTAATAGAACTCCTTTAAAAAAAAATCTTTTGTCTATGCAAAACTATGACTTACAAAGATACAGCTCTTAACTCCTGCCCCTTGTCTCCAAGTGGGCGTTTATTGGCAGTGGTTGGCATCGGTTGGCGTGGCACTGGCGCGGCCAAGGTGAATGGCAGCCGGGACACGACCGGTCTAGACGCATGGCGCCGTCGGCTATAACAAACACATTTTTAATGTTACTTGCTGCGGGAAGTTTAAAAGTCAGTTTTGTCTGAGATATAGGAAAGCGTTCTAAGTGTCAGGAATAGTGGTATCGCGGTAACTTTTTAATAGGTACGTGTTTTACACGCATTTCGTGTTATTATAAGTGTTTGTAGGCGAAACATACTCGTATTTTCATTTTGTTGAATTATCGCTGTGAGTGTCATATTGTCATTTAGGCTTAGGTATTTAGTGTGTCGGTGTGTCAGCATCAAAAATACGGTTTTTATAACAAGCTTTATACAATATCTCCCGATTTTGCATTTAGGCCCCATTCGACCAATTTTTTTCCGAGAACAAAATTATGGTATAATGTTGCGAGTCGTATAGCGTGATAGTGTTTACCATGTAATTACTCACGGTTAAATATTCGTTGAATCGGGCCTTAGTCTATTAGGGGATTTTGCATTATTGTCGACAGAAAAACGAGAGAGCTCCTGAGGCCAGATCACCCTAAAGATCAACACAGCAAAGAGCTCACACATGTGTGTTCAAGTGAATTACAAACAAATAGTTTGACATTGTCTCCACATTGTTTACTTGAAACCTAAACCATCACACTAAACAATACATGTTTATTCCTTGAGCAGGATCGTAGACGGCGTCAGATCGAGTCACCTCGAATGGCAAAAATAGCACTTGTGCCTCAGACATAAGGACGGATCCATTGTCCAAAAATAGTTACTTAAAAACGTAAGTAATGTAAATTACCCCGACTGACTGCCCTTTTAGCGTAATGCAAGTGGTTTGAGCGCCTGTGGAGATGCGAGAGTCGCGGATTTGATTCGCGTATCAACACAAATGTTTGTTTATGAAACAGATATTGTATCGAGTCTGAGTGTTTGTGGTTTCTTCTTTGTTTCTGGTTTTCATAGCACAAAGGTAAACCTTATTAGTTTGTCATAGGACAATGTATGTGATGCTGTCTTCATTTCAGTCATCGCTACTATGATACGATTATACTTTACTAATATGGTAGTCAGATTTTAATGACTAACTGTGTATGTTATGGATTCACAAATGAGTTATATCATTATAACTCAATTGTGAATCCATTGACTTATATTAAAGTCTTCAGATGTCTTAAAACTTACAATAAGTGATTTGTTTAACATTTTGCATTTGCAACTTTGGCTTATTACCAACTTCGCTCAAAGAAACCTGGCCAAAATATAATCGTCCATAACAAGGGGCGTCTCGGCATCGTTTACATGAGCAGCAGTAACTGAGCGGGGTGATTTGGGCCGGGGTTGTAAATAGGGTAACGCGGAAAGTTGTAATGTGGAAATTAGGCAGGTCGCGGCCGTTGCGAAATATGCTGACTTTACGGGGGGAAGGGAGTACAATGAAATATCTGTCGCTTCTGGTAATTGGGATTGTAAAATCTTTTTTACCCTTCGTTACCTTGTTTTGTTTTATTTTCCTTTTAAATTTTTGAACTTTATCTAAACAATGTATCATAAAAAACAATTTTCAAATATTTTAGAAATGTCAGAGATTTCTACTTTACTTACCAAATGAGAAAATGATGGAAGATCTTTTGCGTGTACCCCAACAATGACGGCGTTAACTTTTGAAATAAATACATTTTTGTTACTTTTCTGTTTAGTTATATAAAATTGTTAATGCTATTTTCCGGATAGCGATTCAAGTTACTAATAGATGATATTGTAGCTTATTTCCTTGCTATAACATTTCCTATATCATATAATTATAAAAACAATATATATTTGATATCAAATGTTATTTTGTACAGCTTGTAGCTCATCAGACACGCATAGACTACCCTAATACTAAAAGCCCGTTATGTTGTTTGCTTTAAAAGTAGCCCCAAGAAATCTACGCTCACTTTATATCCCGGAGGTATACGGACGAACAATGAAAATTTAATGAAAAATTCGTCGCTTTGTTAATTGAAACTGTAAAAGAAAGCGAGATTAGCGAGTCAAAGAGAAGAGAATGTCGCCGGGAATGTAATTTTAATGATGGTGCGGATCGTTAAGGAATATTCTGCTCAAACTGAAAATCTTTACTATTTATAAAGAGATAAACATCGACAATCCTTATATACAAACTAAAAACCAAACAGCACCATCTATTGGTAGGTCTTTAAGTGTCATCTTCTAACGAAGGTTGGCGATCATAATGGCGACTTGATCCCTATACACAGCTGATCTAAACAGAGAACGGGTGCTTTTATTGTACCACTAGCGTAGATTTTTAGGCCATGAGATTCTTCTTCTTCCTGCCGGGCTAACATGTACGCATGTTAGCCCGAGATAATTTCTCGTCACTCCTATTTGTCGGCGCAAGTTGCGTCTCGCTTACCTGACTGAGCGATGAGCGGGATAGAAGGATGCGCTCTCGCAAACGAGAGTCGACAAAATTTTGTCGCGGTGCGCATGTTAGGCCTACTGAGCTTCTCTCTCCTTGGATCTTGCCCTGTATTATATGTAAGATGCAATAAGTCGACCCACATAAAATTCTAATAACCCACGTTAAACTTATGCGCACTATCGTAGTCTTATCTCATTTGATAAATGGTCGCGCCTATCGACCTTACCCACCGCTATAACTCTTATGTCACTTACACCAAGCCTTTAAATCTGAACGCATAAGGTCCAATATCGCACAGCACTGTACAGCCGGATGATATGTCGCAGACTACTTAACGACTCGCGTCGCCTTGACCGACAGTCCCGGGTTCGGCCCCCGGCCATAAATCATGCCTAACAAGAATTTCCCCTAGACATGAATTAACGTCTGTTATTTACCTGCCCAAATAAAGTATAGAGGCAATTTGGTTGACTAATTAGTTCTATTTTAGGCGATATGTTAGACGATTACAAGCATCGATATAATCTGTATTCCATACTGAAAGCGTTAGGCAAAGTAATCCCAACATTGTAGTAATTTTACAGCTATAAATATTTATTTTCGAATGTCGCCGTCGGGTTTGAAAACAAAATGTTATATTTTTTTTGACGCTAGGTAATTCATAGCTATTGGGGTTAAATCCAAAAATGCCAAATAGCGCTCTTTTGCGTATGGATACTTCATCAGCGGCGACACTTTTGAAGTTACAATATTGTTAAGTAGTAAGAATTTTTGAGTGTTTTTTTAATAATGTGTATTAGTTTATGCTTCAGTAAATAACAAAGATATTATTTATGTAACGAAGATGGCCAGTGCGATATCCCTTCGTTTTGTTTGTTGGGGATTCCACAGCTTCTTTAGAATAATGACAACATTTACACTTATTTGTTTGTGTTATATTAAAGGAAAAAACATTTTTTCTCAGTTCCCGTAAGTTCGCTACCAGATTATATAAATATGTTTTTGCTATGTTGCGTCTTGTCATGTGTAACAATCAAATAAATGTTTATTGTCTTTATCTTTTAATAAAATGTGCACATCTTACTACTTTAATTTAAATAATCTTTCCCATCTTTTCCTTCTCCTGAGGGTCTATTTCTTTGATAGCACGTTCATGAGTCCAAGTGTGGATCTTACATGTAACGGCTGACTAGACGCAGAATAGAGAAGCGACTCGAGGTGAATTCTGCTCGTTTCAACAGATTTTTGTACATTTTACTCTTACATCACTTTGTAGGATTTCGTATGTATGTAAATGTCGCAACATCTGGTTGAAATAGCTATTTGATTGGATGACTAGCGCGTTTATTGAATAGCTACGTTTAATTGAATGACTAGGTCGAACGTTGAATGAACAAGCCTCACTCAACGTCCAACAAATTAGCGGATTGAAACAAAGCTCTTTGAACATAGCGGACACAATATCAGTCAGGTGATTGTAGTTTAGTTCTTTTTAGTTCAATATCAACTGAGGAAATTTGACAGATTGTAGTAATCTGATGTGTGGCTGTCTGTACATACGTCTTTTGTTTTCTTCACATTCTGTTTTTGTTACCTTCTTCTTACAGAAACTACTCTCTAGGTGACTCTAGTGGCATCACTACTTAGAAATATCTCGCAATTTGCGCCGAAGGAAATCTGGCGGAAATGACGCCTCCGTGACGTCAGAACCTGAGATCCCTCACGTATTTGGGTCGTGATGCGCAACTCTCGACCTTATTGCTTCCAATTAAGTATAAGGGGGTTTGTGATAGCCGCTGTGCTTTGTGTGATGTTTATGATCTAAGCTGGCCTTTATATTGATGGTTGTGTCTTTAAATCTTTTAAACAGTCTTGGTTTTGCTTAGTGCAGTGCCGTGTTTTGACGTGAATGACAGAGACAAACGCGCGGGAGAGAAAGAAGAAAGAAAGAAAAGAGAGACATCCACTGCAGTGGTTAGTGCGTAGCACTTTAAAGCGACGGCTTCCCTTGGGGTACTATTATGTATTCTGTGCCTTGGGGCACAAAAAACGCCAACTACCTACTCGTACATCGTAAGCTAAAGAGGTCACGCACACATACATGTGCTCGTACACTGTACAGTGATCTCGGCGTGTTTCGGCGTGAAAAACACGGGGAACACGATATGATACACTGTTATAACTATAAAGAACTTTTATTTTAAGATTAGCTGGAACCGATTTTCTGCGTTCTTATTTCGTGCTTGGGGTCCCGGGTGTTAAGCCTAGGTTTAGGCCAAAAATAGGAACTGAAGTTTTATGTTAAGAAATTCTCAGAATAAACCCGTGATCCGTGTTTCAAAGGGCAGGTTAAGTCAGCCCACACGGTAAGTTTTTTTAAAGAGTTTGTTTTTATTGCTAAAATATTGAAACGAGCATGCGGCCCTATCGATGGTAAATGGTAACCGTCGCTCATAGACGTCAACAAGGCCGGGACACAGTCATGGCGCTGCCATACCGTGAAAGAAGTACTCTTCTTAAACCTCGTTTAAAAAAGGACATGTCATTGCGATCAGGGAACGTTATAGAGAAAGTGTCGTGGTGTGACTGGGTGGAAAATGTGGCCTGTTCTGCGTACTTGTGGAGCTATTCGAGTACCTTGGCTTAATGGAATTCAAGTTGAAGGTTAATGAAAGTTGAAGGATAATACCCGCCGTACGAACCGTTTAGTCCTAATGCTATACATATTTAATACACTTACCTACTTCACAAGCTTTAATCAATACGAAAAACCATAGTCTAGTGTACCGGGTTGTGATCTCGGGGTCCCGGGTTCAATTTCCGGGTCGAGCAAAGTATGTTTCGAATTTTTTAACATATCTCGGATTTATGATCACCAATTGCGTGGCATGGTGATTAAGCCTAATCCCATCATAGGAGCAATGATTTGACTTCTATATTGGAGGCCTTTGTCTGCAGTGGGATAGATATAGCCTTAATACTTTACGCCTTAATAAGACTTTAGGAAAATAGTTTTCACCTGATTTTGAACTTTGTCTATCTGAACATAAGAGTGAAAATCATTGAAATTTTTCGTTGACTTATGGCCGATTAAGGGTTAAAGTACGTATGTGGAACAAACGTTTAAACCGACCGCGGCATGCAATGTCTCTGCAGCCCTCGCTGAAACGAGGCCCTAAACAAACTAAGGTTACATGAGAGCCGCAGGGCGACTTCAATGCGTCGTCCCACAGTCTAACAGCCCTTGGAACAAAAACAGTAAACTAACTTTTATTAAAATTAAAAAATTTAAAAGCCTCTGATTGCAGGAGCATTTTGTAGCGGCGGCCATCTTGGATTTGAAATTAATTATATTTTATGTATTCCACTACACAACCCACTATTTGATTCGAAATCATTAAAATTCCTATATTTTCCGTCATTTTTGCATCGAGGGTTAAAGACTAAATGCTACAAAATTTAAGCCCTCACGAGATTTCTTCCCAGCTTATTTGCCACCTTCTGCGGTTCCACGATTCGTACACTGTTAATACAATGAGCAAAATTATAGTATTTAATCTAATCTATTATGACCGGTTGTATACTCAGCAAGTCATGCTCGTAGCAATTCCAAGAACGTAGCGTCGTAGAAGCAAATTGCTACGGTCGTAGCATAACAGTTTGTATATCGTAGCACAGACTCGGATAAACAGATAAATAGTATGAATAGTTTTCAATAGTTTCCGATGTTTATTTCAATCTGCTTCCTCTTTGTATGTAAACACTAATCCTACAATCACTTCGTTTTAGAACCAATAGATGGCGGTAGGCGTCGATTGTATCTCGCAAGTGTTTCGCCTTTACGCTTTATAAGTCTTATCGATGTATATCTTTATATTTGGTAGGTTGAATGAATGAATGAATGAATATACTTTTTATTGCACACAAAACAGAGGTATAAAACTTAAAAACTAGTTATATTAGGAGTAATGTACAACAAAGGTTGGTAAGCATTGAACTTTTTTTGCTACCAGTCATTTTCCTTATCGTTTAGCCATAACTCAGGTAAACTCAAGTTTTAACTACAAAAAAGGTTAGCTATCTCACTGCCCTTTATCTTGTCATGTCGCCGGCGACCGCTGTTGTTGCAGAGGGTCGACAAAAGCTGCAGCGAGGGCGCTGCCGGGCCTATCCCATCTCGCTGATAAACAATTCTCAAGGAGGTTTTGTGCTGTTTTTAATTTAACTTGCTGCCGCCCTAGGGAGTCTTTTTGCGTTAGATCTCTATCATATGTTTTTTTTCCTTTAGTTTTGAAAACGATTTTTTTTTATTCTCTGACAATAATATGTATAATAAGGTAATTTTTTTTTATCTGATAGGTAGCAGGCGGATCACTGATGGTAAGCAATTGCGCCGCCCATGAACACATGCAAACAGTGCGTGCCTAACCCTTTTATCCCCTTCCACCCGATGGCCTCCAGTACCCTGACTCACATCGGCGAAACACAAGCACAGGAGCTGCTTCACGCCGGTTTTCTGTGAGGCAGTGGTATCACTTCGGTCGAGCCGGCCCATTCAAAATTTCTATATCTTGTTGTCAGGTTGACATAGGCCTCCTCCATGCTCTTCCATTCATTCATGCTCATTCATGTCACGTAGACCTGCCGATCTTCTCCAGCCCTTAGGTAGATTATCCTCCCATCCACTAAGTGGCCTTACTCGTCTTCTTTTCCTATCCCTTGGATACCACTCGGTTACGGCTCTTGTCCATTTTTCGGTTTTGAATAGAATAGAATATCATTTATTTGCGTGAAAGTTTGGAAAACGAAATATTAGGATGTTTTACATAAGTTGATTGGATGATTGGATTCTACCTTACATGTATGATTGGAAATCGGAAACCGGTCAAGTCAATTTTGGAAACTACATTTACTACATTTTCTTGGATCTTACAGTACAGGGGTTGCCCTAATTTGAGACCAAATTGATAGGTGTGATTGTTTGGCGCATTTATTATTATTCATTATTAATGATACTGTAATCGCAATGCCAACGTCGTTGTTTATGACTCTTATCAGTTCTGTGAACTGTTTTGCCCGAGTCTAGTAAAACCTTCGTGACGAGGGTCCGCCCGGGACGCGGCCGGTAAAAAGATCCGGCGACGTTTTTTGTTTGCTCCAGAAATAGCCACATTTGGCTTACAGCTTTATAAGACATTTTAGTTGAGATGTGGTCGTAAGACGCACATAAATAATGGATACGCAGCTTAAGATGGCTTACCTTTTCTTGATCTAAGCTTAGGTGGGGTACCCTGCTGTGCAGTGATGGTTAAACTGAGCAGTTCTGTTTTGGACGGTAAGTTAATTTTCACCATGATATGACGTGGAACAAAGAACACATTTGAAAAGTTCAAAAAAACTTACCAGTATCTGTATTGTTTAAATGAAGTTTTAATAAAACGACTTGCATTCTACTTAATTCGAATTCCCAAGTTGTAGTTTTAAGATCTCAGAACATATCAGACTTAGGTGCCATTCGATCTATCTTTTTCCCACAGTACATCTATGGTATATGACTGTGATTCCATACAAACAAGATTTTTCCCCGGATGAAGATTGGCTGAATCGGGCCTTAGAGAATGATCTTACCTACAGGGTGTATCTGTAAACATTTACATCCCTTTAACCACGTGTTCTACCAACCATTATGAACAATATTTTTTCTATGACTTTTGAAAATTCGCATAAAAAATGTCATCTTTCCATACAAAGTCGGTCACGTGACTGGTCATTTTGTAGTCGAAAATTTTTTCGAAGAATTTAGAAAAGTGGTTGAACAAATGTTGTTTAGAATGGTTGATAGAACACGTGGTTAAAGGGATGTAAATGTTTACAGATAGATACACCATGTATATGGTATTACAATCTCGACACCCTCATTATTGATAGCTTAAAAACAAGCAGCCAGACAGCTATTGCTGCCGCCCATAGACACCTGCAGCACCTGTAAAGTCACAAGTGAGCTGCCAACCTTTTACCCCTTTCCCCTCGGGGCGGCCTCCTGCAGCCTCTATGATCTACTTGTTGTAATAAAAACTAACCCATAAAATAACAATATTAACATTCTATTATAACTGTAATGTCATCAGAATGCGCTTCGTATATACATGTGTGTGTGAGTCTGCTTGCAACTCGAGTGGTCTGTGTTTATGTTGGCAACTAGCGTGTTGACGTTCGCGTCGCTATGTTGGCAGCGCCGGCCGTTAATATTAATGAGCTCGGTAATGCCGTGGAAGCACTTCGCGCTCATTTGCCGCGTAGCTTAATTACAATTGTACTGTTTCTCTCTCTATCCCGCGATGTAAGGATGACGGAGAGGTGGATATTGTTTAGTTAAAAAAAAACATTAGGCGTAATGTTACCTTGGAAAGTTTGTAGCCTGCAAGTAGTTATCATGACAATTAGTTTTTTTTTATTTGGCAATCAACTGACGAGACGACTCGATAACATAAATCGGAAGGTATATAACGAATTGGTTGCTTCAATCATAGAAACGCTCAATCAAGGCTTCAGTCGTAAAAAAGCGCTGTTTGGTATTGTAGGAATTTAAAACCAATTACTATGACTTTGCCTCTTTTTCATTGGCGTCAAAATACTTTACCCTTGTTATGTATAACGGCAACAGAAATGTTTGCGTAATCTGTACATTTATAAAACAATTTTATAGCCTTTCTACAAAAGGAAATGATTTATTGTATAAAATACAACAACACAAAATATATTCGCTTTCGCTTTTTCTCCGGCCCTTTTCAAATAACAATTACAATTGAGAAAAGTCCCAGTAGTCGCGTATTTCCGAACAATGGGCTTGTTCGTGATTTTTTTCGTTCAGAAACTAAGCGTATACTCGGAATATAACTATGTTATTGTATAACATCTCGGCCGCAGCCCGCGCGGCTTCTTACCGGGGAAGGGTTGGCAAACAATTATTTTCAAACTCAAAAATATATTTGCGAAGGTCCAAATAAATGTTTGCATGACATTTATTTGACATTTCGCGAAATGAAACAATGTTGTCGTTGTACCCGATGCTGGATAAACTTAATATAATGATATGAAATGCACTATGTCCCCGTGTAAAGTAATCTTTTTAATTCAATTGTGGTCCTTTTTTCATTTATCTCGGTCGATTCAAATATAACTTGAAAAATCAACAAAGTTTAAATGAAAATGGTCAGCTCTTTGTTAAAACCTTGACAGGCTAAAAAGTGTGAGTAACGTGAAAGCAGGTAGGTGGCTTATAATGAAGCCGCCCCTTAACGAATGAGAATGTACCTGTCACATTCAAACAAATGCGAGTACAGCGAGTGTGAAAGAGATGGAAACTCCAATACGGTCGTTACGTCAACTTCAAATTAGGCCCTCTGAATGACGTCTGTCGGACAACCCTCGCTCGATCTTTTTATGGTTCGGCGCGAGAGTTCAATCCATGTCTATTTTCGTAGCAATTACTACGGGTGCTACGGCGCTACGGCGTTCGTAGCAACGCCGTAGCGCACGGTTGATCTTCAACAATACATTTTTCGAGATTGAAATAGCCTCTGTATTGCGATTCAAAAGACCATTGCGTGACTTTTTAATGCCAAAAAAATAACACATCTTTATGAAACCGGGACAAAAGTAAGTAAAGTAATATGCATTGGATAGTGACCCTGCCTCATACGCCAAAGGTCGTGGGTTTGATCCCTGTCCTGGACAAATACTCGTGTAATGAACACTTGTTTTGGTTCAGTGTTTGGGCGTTTTACTCGTATACCTATGTATTTAAGTATTATATTTGTGTTTCCTCTATTGTCTGACATCTGTAACATAAGTAGGTACTTAAGCTTCTTAGTACGGAGTCAGGTCAATATATGTGTGGTTTTTTTTCGCAACCACAATAGGTAAACAAACATAATTTCTAATATTTTTAAGAACAGAAGTGCCTATGGGCGGAGTCCATCGCTTACCATCAGGTGATCCGTCTGCTTTTCTGCCACCTATCACATAAAAAAGAAGACAGAGTAGGTACACAAAAGAGTTTTACGCACCAATGTACTTTGACCAAGGTTTTTCGTAGCATTCGTAACGTCTAATTTCGTAGCAGTGTTGTTCGTAGCTACTGTTGTTCGTAGCAACAGTAGCTACGAACAACTCTGACCGCGATATTTTTGTCGCGCGACGTTAATGAGAGGCTTCGGCGTAAACGTGCGGTGAACAATATTTACATTTTTATTTAGTCGTTTTCGGAAGTTGTAGTAGAATGAAATGTTAACATTTTGTTTTCACAATAACGTTTTGAATTTAATTTTACTGCGGCACTCGAAAAAGTTAAGGAGAAAAAGCAAAACGTGTGTTTTTTTTTAATGTGATATTTAGCAGACGAGCAGGCGGATCACCTGATGGTAAGTAATTGCCGCCGCTTATGGACACTTGCAACACCAGTGGAGTCACAAGTGCGCTGCCAACCTTTTATCCCCTTCCCCCCCGGGTGGGCCTCCGGTACCCTCACGCACTCGGCGAAACACAGAACAGAGGCTGCTTCACGCCGGTTTTCTGTGAGGCAGTGGTATCACTCCGGTTGAGCCGGCCTATTCATGCGGAAGCGTGGCTCTCCCTCAGTTTTGCAGGTGTGGGAACGAAACCTTCAATCGTTTTATAAAGTTAAAACAAAATGATATCAACATATTTTTAAGTTCACTGATTCATAATATTCACGCGCAAGAAAAGGTGACTAGCTCGTTAGTTTACCTATAGTAAAAAAAACCAACAGTACTTATCACAGAATATAAAATTAGCTATTTATAAAAATATAGCAATCAAAATTCATAAAACCAAATAAAAATATACATATATGAACCGTCGTTAGCACTCTGCGTGACCAGTCAGGTTGAAATATGTTTTCTCTTAATGTTATTTTTGTATGATAAATATACCGAAATACTTTTAACTTAATGAGACATGTCATTTACGTCTATTTTCGTTCACGTCTATTTCGGTAGCTAGCCCATACAGCCGCACGACTATACTCTAATTCATAATCATGTAAAGTAACTGACAGATGTCAATATGTCATCCCCATACATTATCACTCAATTTGACCCATGCAAAATGTCAAAATGCATAGAAACTTGTAATTTTCATCTGTCAGTTTACTTTACATAATTATAAATCAGAGTATAGTCATAGTTTCATACCACCTCGCTCGCACACTTAACAGACAGCACATCTCCAAAATTTTTTTAGTGTAAAATGTATCTAAATTTTTCTAATAGTTAATAATGTAATTTTTGTATTAATGTAATCTGTTGCTCTCCTGGCTTTATCAATAATACCAAGTGCCCACGATACAGGATTTCTCCTAGTGTGGGACCTGACTGTAATGCAACAATTTTTTTTTATGTGATAGGTAGCAGACGAGCAAGCGGGTCACCTGATGGTAAGTGATCACCGCCGCCCATGGACATCAGCTACACCAGAAGGAGTGCGGATGCGTTGCCAGCCTTTTAGTTTTAATGTATCTAAATTTTTCTAATAGTTAATAATGTAATTTTTGTATTAATGTAATCTGTTGCTCTCCTGGCTTTATCAATAATACCAAGTGCCCACGATACAGGATTTCTTCTAGTGTGGGACCTACTGTAATGCAACATTTTTTTTTATGTGATAGATAGCAGACGAGCAGGCGGATCACCTGATGGTAAGCAATGTTACATGTTCTTTGGAAAATAAAACTATTTGTATTTGTAGTCGCCGCCTCTGAGTCTGTCTGGTGTTCAGCGGCAGAACGGGGCACTCGCCCACTCTCGCGGCGAAGTCATGCCAACTTGTTCAAACAGGACGCGGACACGTACATAACTACGTGACACTAGACTAAGTTCGCGACTATTTTTGTAGCAATTACTACGAAGCTACGGAATAGCGAGACTACGACGCAGCTGCGCAGGTGGAAATTAAATAAAAAGTTTTTAAGACTAGTTGCCTTTCGAAGGTTCGCTCGCGTGGTATTCCTAGTCTTAGTAGATATGTTACTGTAAAAGCTCGAACTACGGTAAGTCTAAAGATTTAAGTGTAAATCTTAAGATTTACGGTAGTTGGAGCTTTTACAGTAATATATATAAGTATGATAAACGACTGTACAATGTGATAGGCACCGCCAACGAGCAAAATGGATTCCTATTTTGTCTACGTCCTAAAAATTTCCTCATAAATATATTAAACGTTCATAGAAACATACTTGGTTTATTATTTTGTACATGTACTATTGGCCCGCCTACCATCACGTCAGCGTTCCTATATTAACAAAATTGTTTCGTTATTATGAGTCTACGAATTTCTTTAATGAATTGTCATATTGAACCATTCAAGACATTGCAAGAATAAATTGTAGAAATTTTAGTTGTCATAGAAAGCTTTGGGGTTTTCGTGGCTTTTCAGTAGAAATCGACGTTGCAAACCAGAGGTAGATTATATGTTTTGACATTCATAAGTGTTCTGTATGGACCTAACTTAAAGATCTTTTTCTATTTCTATTTCTCCTAGACGGCTACAGAACTATTATATGGTTACTATTATATCGTTTCTGTTATATTAGTGCATCCAATGTGACACTCCAAAGCTTTTTAAAGCCTTCCACTGATTTACTACCTTCCGTCGCATTTGTTGTCCCGGCCTTGTGCGACTAGACAACTTTATCTGCGAAGTAGCAGTTTACTTTATGTGCAACAAGATAATGGATGTTTAAATATTTTCTTATAAGGTATTTTTATAAAAATCTCGGACCGAGTGAGAAATACCATCATCTGTTCAGAAATTGGGATTGCGGATGCGGCCGAAAAATCCGCTAGACTCAAATGGGACTGGGCCGGCCACGTTTGCAGTATGCACCCGGAGAGTTGTACTAAGGTGGTCACGTCACACACTGGCTGCCATCAGGACATCGTCAGAGTCAGGCCTAGGAAAAGATGTCGTGATGACTTGGACCACTTTTCCGTCCATTGGCAAACCGTTGCTGCAAATAGAGTCCAATGGAAACTTTTAGGGGCGGCCTATGCCCAACAATGGGACAGTGTAGGCTAAAATCTTTTTATGTGACAACTGGCGGTTGAGCACAAGTATCATCTGATCTGTTCTCCTCACAATGTGCTCTTGTGCCACTTGAGCCACTCAATTTCTTAGATTATGTTTACCTAGTTTATATTAGTTATGTCATAAACTAAAACTCATTTTCTTTTATTGTTTCAGATAATCGACTCATCAAGGAGAGTTCATATTTGGTAAGTGATGAAGTCAAATCCTATGAGAAACATATTTTTCTATCTTTAATATTTATAAACAGATAACTTCGAAAGCGACAATTATTATGTAACTAATAGTCCGCTTCACTTTGTTTCGAGACTTAGTTTTGGCTATTAGTTCCTATCTTTGCCAAAAGACGGCGGTGGGTGTTGATTACACCGCGCATAGTGTTTCGATTTTTCGGTTTACGTATAAGCTTTGTAGTTGCCTCTGGAATTAAACTCTTGTTAAGTATAGGAAGGTATAATTTTTATATTGTTTTATTTTGTCTAACTGATTTTGATTGAAAAGAAAAAGTTATAATGAAAGTAAAGTGATCTTTTAAGGGTTCTGTTTATTCTGAAATCTAAATATAACATTTTCTTTGTTGTTCTTAACGAAGTGAATCTAAAGGTTCAAGGCACTTACACGAGAGTATCATGATCTGATTGTTTAATCAAATTTCGTAAATAACATCTTTCGATGTCGTTGACATTTTTAAGGTTCAAAGATCCCCCCCACCCCCTCCCTCCTTCCCCCCGGTAATGAATATCTATCCGGCAGCTTCCGGCCTTTGAGGCGGCTTGTTACGGGTATAAATAAAAGATTTAGCCGTCGCGCCTCGCTGCATGCATAATTATTGCATTTTATATGCAGTGGAGGCTATGAGCTAACTACGAGTATTTATTAAAATATCCCTTTGAAGTCGAAATATCTTGTTTTTATTTCTCCATATACCGAAGATTGCCAATTTAACACGACCAGACAGAAAACGACTAGACCTACGGGGAGTTCATTTATGGGCGTTCGGTAAGGTATACTTTAGTATAGTTTACTTACTTACTTACCTAACTGGTTCAGCTCAGCGACCCAAACGAGTCTTAGGCCTCCGAAACAAGAGAGCGCCATTTTGATCGATCCTGCACTACTTGCCAGTCATTAGCCTGAAGTTCTCGCAGATCTTTTTAAGTCTTCCTTATCTTCGGCCCATTGGTCGACTCTGGTATAATTTCTTCACGAAAACCAAGCGAAATACTATATAATTTGTTGTGTCATTTATAAACGTCACTCAAGGTCCAAACTGAAAACCAGCGCTGCAGTAGCTTCAAAGTAAGCGGCTGCAGCATATGCTGGGTTTGGACCTTATTGACCACCTTTTTTGTTTATGTATGTGGCTGTGCACCTACTTAATGTTCTTTTCCGTTTTTTCTTACCTACTTACTTATATTATACCTTGTACTCTGTGTCCTACTATTTTTGTGTTATATGTTATCCATTCTGTTTGTGGTCAATAAATGTTTTACTTACTTACTAAATAGTAGCTTACTTTTATTTTTATGGAATCTCCAGCTAGTAGAAAAGGGGTGAAGTGCGCAAGTTGCTTATAACATTGGCACAGCTCGTTCCCGACGACCCCGTTTTTATTTTAACAATTTCGCTTTATGAAGCCCTCTCTCTCAGGTGCTACAGAAATAACGAGCGCGGCCGATCCGGCGCGGCTCTCCATCAGGCTTAGGGAGATAGGGGTAAAGTGGAAGATCATTGTTGTTATGAATATTTTATCCCGTGCTGTGTTATTTGATGTCGCTGCATTCAAATTTTTGCTGTCGTTACATACTAGTCTCTGAAATTCAGAGTCTGAATGACTATTCCTTGCTCAGCCTTTTCATTTTCATTTTCTTTTTGTTTTAATGGGTTTGCAAGGGACTGTTGCATTATATTATGTAGGAAAATTCAACTAGTTTGGCAATTTAAAAAAAATATTACTTACCTTTCTGATCTCGCAGATGTACATGGGTGGCAGTGAATACTTAATGTCAGGTGACCCGCTTGTCACTTAAAAAAACAAATACCATGACATCATTTACTCACTCTAATAGAAGTGATGAATGAAGAGAAACCTACGTATGTTACTTAACTATGTTGTAAATGTGCCCTAAATCAATAATATCGCTCCGCTCCACTTGCTTGCAAATCAAGTGGGTTGTCAAGCGGTATCTCATTTCCCCCCCTCCCCCCGCCCGGCCGCGTTGTCACTGTATCCGCAACATATTGGCGAGTTTGAACAGTTCTGCGTGTAGTAATTTATGTAACCGAATACACTTGCGGACAAAGATATAGGTGCATCATTCATTTATTTTTTAGGTTCTATCAAGAAGATCACTTATTGGCAATTGATCACAAAAACTGTACATGAATAAAAATGTTGTGGTTTGCTAAATAATATGAGTCTTCTTTATCAACCCGATCCCTAAGTTTTAAAGCTTTTAAATTATCGTCACCTGGTACTCATAGTACAGGGATCGCCCTAGTTTGAAATGGTTGATTGGTGTGATGTCTGGCGCATTTATTTATTTATTTTAGCCAGATTATGCTCAATTATGTTGATGACCATGACACCCTGACTCAGAGCGGTTGAGCGGTGCTTGCTTGTTTATTATCAGTGTCATAAAATAACTCCTATGTTAGCTTAGTCAAGGGTAGTGAGTTTTATAGAAAGACTGCTGATAGTATATTTGTATTTAAATTAGCTTGTGATAAGAATTTGATCACATTTCGTTGCCCGACAGTGTAAGCGCGGGGGAACCGCGATATATTACCAAGTTTGATTGTGAGCGCGACTATGATTTAACTTTCGGAATACCTAGTCGTTTGTTAGATTCATTTCTATTTCTAGAAACTTCCCTGGGAAATAATGGACTGCCAAACACTTTGTTACACCTGTCGAGATTTCAGATTTCGAAATGGCAGATGGGCGATGAGTTTTCTAGTTATCATGTTTACATATTGAACATACTATTCCATATTTGAATAGGTATAATATTGGGAAGGAAGTACGTTTAATGTACATTTCATATCATAGTCATTGTTTAGGCTTGGGCTGTATGCTGGTGGTTGCCAAAAAACGGCCATCAGCAAAACAATATAGTTTTGCAGGACATGTTGAAACCAAAGCAAAACATAAACTAATTAGTAAAGCATAAACAAAACATTAGCATATCAAGAATAGTAACAATATGTAAAACATAAACTCTATGGTCGTGACACGGTCAACCTTGTTTACAACTTCGCATTTATTTCCAAAATAATATAGCACTGTCACCCAAAAGATTACCTACATAACTACTGAGCTTCTTGTTAATTTCTTCTCAGCAAAATCGACGTATTAAGTGTTCTATATGGACTTTAATTGAATGAATAATTGTATGGGTGGCGCTCCAAAACCGTGCGCCGATTCCTATCATTATCGAATTCTCCCTAATGAAAAGCGACGAATAAGCTCTAATATGTTACGTGTTTTTATTAGACTGAAGATGTCTTCAGACCGAATATGATTATTACGTTAATAATACGCACTCGTGCAGTGACTCGTAAGTGTCAAATGAAGTCAAGTCGTAGAACCAAAGTTATCAATTAAGCTGTATTGAATCGTTATGTTAGGGCGTGCACTCCAGGGCCTTCGCCCCCTGGGACTAATGGCGATGCATGATTGATCGTATTGACAGAGGCTCGATTCATTTGCGCCCCCCCCTCCCCCTTACGTCTGCTGAAGCACTAAATATTCATAGACGCAGTTTACACGACGAAATTAAATGTTTGCCGTGTTACTACAGCGTGAGTTATTGGTTTTTGGTATCGGTTTTTATGTTGTTATTTTGTAATGGGAGATTTATAGTTGCGTACAGTTACTGGATCATGTTACTCAGAGTAACGAATATACCTCACATTAACTCCTCTCTCCTTAACTCTCCTCCTCGCTCCTTAACTCTGACAAACTTCTAAAATCTACCTTCGGCGGCACTACTAGCACTTAGGGCGTACTCCACAACGTCCAAGCTAGTAGAAGACTGCATGACTAGGACTAAACCGCCTAGGTCAATGTAACAGAGTAACACTTAGATGGGTTCCGGGTCACGCGGGGATTGGAGGCAATGAGATTGCTGATGAGCTCGCGAGGGCAGGATCAGAGGGTATATTTCCGGCCCAGAACCATTCTGCGGCATACCCAAAAGTCTTGCCCGTTCTGACACTGGAAACATTTACACACACAAATCACACGAATCCTGGCTTAACACACCAGGATTAACCCACTCCAAGCTACTCATAAAGCCTTATAACCGCGGATCCTCCGTCGCGCTTCTTCGGCTAAGTAGGAACCAGTCTGCGCATCCTAGTGAGAGCTCTAACCGGCCACTGCTGCCTTAACAAGCAACATGGCCACCATGGGACTGAGCGACACTAGAATCTGCAGGATGTGTAACGAGGCGGATGAAAACCCCTTACACATACTCACCGAATGCGGACCACGTGATGCGTAAACGTAGCATGCATCTGGGAAAGCACATTCTAAGCCCCAATGAAGCTAAGGATCTCAGTCCCAAACAATTAATTCACTTTCTTAAAAGTGCAGGATTTGAGACTGAAATGTAGCATAGCGGCGATCACAATAGATCAAACTGGTCGCAGTGATACTGGTCTGAATAAGACCTGCATAGCCGCCCGCTTAAAATAAAAAAAAAAAAAAAAAAATCTACCTTCGCCTTAAAGGTAATTTAATGTACAAATACTTGGCTCACAATACGGTTTATTTAATACTAGCGGCCGCCCGCGACTCCGTCCGCGTGGAAAAGTAACTTTTTACCCCCCTTTCAACCCCTTACAACCCCCTTTTTGCAATAAAAAGTAGCCTATGTCCTTTCTCAGGGTCTAGATATCTGTATCCAAATTTCATTAAATCCGTTGAGTAGTTTTGGCGTGAAAGAGTAGCAGACAGACAGACAGACGGAGTTACTTTCGCATTTATAATATTAGTATGGATGTAGGTACGTCCTTTTCGTCAAGAAAGATGTGTTGTTGCTGAAACCCGCAACCTATACCGTATGGTTATACAGGCGGTCTAACCATTACACTAAATGGGTCGGCCTACAGTCAGACGGCCTGCAAAGAAACCGTCCCGTAACGAACGAAAATATACCTGTCGCATCCAACAAAAAAGATACACAGTCACTCGTACTGTGTATCTTTTTTGTTTCACTCGAAAGGGTCGGTGATAAAGATTTCCGTCTCCTTCTAGGCTTTCAGATGCCTCGCTCTCGATAAACGCGCGAACTCAGTTAGATTTCCTAACACCGTGCATGCGTTTCATACGTGATCACTTGCTTATGACGTCATACGAGTATGTTTAATATTTCG